>JAHRHZ010000146.1:118995-155683 GCA_024137785.1 Ginglymostoma cirratum | reverse complement strand
CTTAGGTACAAAGGTACTTAGGTACAAAGGTACTTAGGTACAAAGCTTAGGTACAAGTAGTAATACAAGAGAAACAAAATTTTAAGTAAATCATTACTATTGTTCTTAGTATAAGTAAAAAAATAAAGAAATAAAGTTAAAAGTTAACTTGACGATCTTTCCTAGCATTAAGTGGAAAAATAGGGCTCAGTCTCCTCCACTTTGGCCCACTCTCCAGGAAGCTTTGGGATTTCTGCTCTGGATGCCGCACATGCCAGGCATCTCCCTCACCAACATGTCGGACCCACTCTAACCACGTTGGGCCGAGGCCCACAGCTGCTTCCACACACCGACCTCCAGCCAGCACCACTCAGGACCCACATCTGCTGCTACATGAAGAGCGATGCCATTGCCATGGCTGTGTCTCTCTCCAGAAGTCCGGAAGGTAAGTAAAAAAAAGACAAGAAGGAAAAGAAGGAATGCAGCCAGCCTGGAGCTGCCATCTTGAATAGCTGGCTCACTCTCAGTATATTCACATCTCTCTTGAAATACTGTGAACAATACTGTGCACCGTACTCCAAATATGGCCTTAGCATTACCTTGTACAACTGAAACCAAGCCTATTTTATTTTCAATTCCCCTGTGAGAAACTGCTTATCTAACTGCTTGCCTTGCCTGCATAATGTAACTTTGTGAGTCATAGAATCCCTACAGTGTGGAAACAGGCCCTTCGGCCCAACAAGTCCACACCGAACCTCAGAGCATCCCACCCACACCCGTCCCCTTGTAACCCACCTAATCTAGGCATCCCTGAACACTACAGGCAATTTAACATAGCCAATCCACCTACCCTGGACATCTTTGGATTGTGGGAGAAAACCCACACAGACACGGGGAGAATGTGCAAACTCCACACAGACAGTCACCCGAGTGTGGAATTGAACCTGTGTCCCTAGTGCTGTGAGGCAGCAGTGCTAACCACTGAGCCACCATGCTGCCCCATGTATGAGGAAAACCTGATCTCTCTACATCGCAGAGCTGGGCAACATTGCACCATTTGGACAAAGCGCTTCTTTCTGTATTTTGTTCTGCCAAAATGGAATTTTTACATTTTCCATTATGTTGCCCAGTCACATAAGCAATGCAGTCCCACTGTAACCTCCTTATGTCCTTTTCACAACTTAATAAATTACCCATCATTGTAGCATCATTGTATTTTGTTACGATACTTTCCTACCTGCTGATTCATGTCTGGCAGCCAATCTTCTACCAGACCAATCTGTTACTGCCTGCACCATGATCTATTATTTTTTCAATAACCTTTGATGCGGCTTCATATCAAATGCCTTCTGAAAATCTAAGTACAGTTCATCCTTTATCCACAGCAGGTCTTTAATAATAAGTTTGAACATTTCCCCATGTCAGATGTAAGCTGACTGGCCTGTAGTTTCCTGCTTTCTGTGTCCCTCCTTTACCTGAATAAAGGACACAAATGTGCTGTCTTACAGTCGATTGGGACTTTCCAAAACCTAGTGAATTTTAGAAAATGAGAATCAACAAATAAACCATCTAAATAAAACAAAACACAGGATGAAAATCTGATACAAACACAGAAATTGATGTAGAAACTCAACAAGTCTGGCAGCATCCGTGGCAAGAGGCCTGTGGCTCAGATCCAAATTGTTAATTCCTCTCTGGTTACAGGAGAGGTGCTGGAGGGCTGGAGGATGGCTAATGTAGTTCCTCTTTACAAGAGGGGTGGTACAGATAGACCAGGGAACTATAGACCAGTGAGACTAACATCAGTGTTAGGGAAACTATTGGAGGAAATGGTGAAGGAGAAAATTAATCTCCATTTAGAGAGGCAAGGTTTGATCAGGAAGAGTCAGCTTGGGGCTTTGTCAGAGGAAGATCATGCCTAACAAACTTGGTGGAATCTTCCGAGGAGGTGACCAAGATGTAGATGAGGGTAGGGCAGTTGATTTAGTTTATATACAGTCCTAAAACTGCTTCTGGTTATTTTGAGGCTATGCGCTTGTTCTCTTTTTACCCACCAGTGGAAACAGCCTCCCTCCTTCTATCTTATCTGTTCCCTTCATAATTTTATCTGTTTCTATACACCTCCCCCCTCCCATTCTTCTAAATTCCAATCAGCATTGTCCCAGTCTACTCAATCTCTACACGTAAGCCAACCCTTTCAACTCTGGAATAAACCTACTGAACTTCCTAAGCAACCCCACCCCGCCACCCCAGCGCTAGTACACCCTTTTGAAGTTCAGAAGACCAATGTTCGCAGTACTCCACCTGGTTTGCACATGTTTGGCTAAAACACTCATGTGTGAATGAGTTTAAAAGTAGAGAAATCAGGAGGGCTAAAAAGGGATATCAGATAGTTTTGGCAGATGAGGTAAAGGAGAATCCAAAGAAATTTTTGAGTACCTAAAGGCCAAAAGAGTAATTCGGGAGAGACTAGGCCCTCTTAAAAATTGACAAGGTCATCTATGTGCAGAGCCATAAGAGATGTATGAGATCCTAAATGAATATTTCTCATCAGTATTTACTGTCAGGAAAGGCACGGATGCAAGGCAACTTGGGGAAATAAACAGTGATGTCTTGAAGACAGAGATAAAAGGTACTGCAGATGCTGGAGAATCCGAGATAACAAGCACGGGGCTGGATGAACACAGCAGGTCAAGCAGCATCATAGGAGCAGGAAAATGATGCTGCTTGACCTGTTGTGTTCATCCAGCCCCATGCTTGATGTCTTGAAGACGGTCTGCACTACAGAAAAGGAGTTGCTAGAAATCTTAAAATGCGATAACGATGACAAATCTGTCTGTGTGAGTTTCCTCCGGGTGCTCTGGTTTCCTCCCACAGTCCAAACATGTGCAGGCCAGGTGGATTGGCCATGCTAAATTGCCTGGAGTGCTCAGGGATGTGTAGATTAGGTGGGTTATAGCGGGGTGGGTCTGGGTGGGATGCTCTGAGGGTCGGTGTGGACTTATTGGGCCAAAGGGCCTGTTTCTACACTGTAGGGATTCTGTGATTCTATGATCTAAATATTTATATCATCAATAACCATGGGTCAAATGCCCGAAGACTAGAAGGTGGCTATTGTTATGCCGTTGTTTTTGTTTTACAAAGTCAATGAAGCTTTACCTTCTCTTTCAAAAATGTAGAGTGGGCTTTGCTCTGTGTGTCACCCAGTGCTGTCCCTATCCCGGGAGTGTCTAATGCGGCCGTTGTTGGGAGGGGTCTATGTTTGTTTCTGATTTCACCTTTTGTTTGAAAGAGTAGATGTTTCATTGGGAGCATGTTGTCTGCTTGCTGCCTGCACCAGTCAGAGAGTGAAGTGGGAACACCTCCTGTCCTGGGAGGAGCTGCCGCTGTTTCTGTTGCTAATTGAGGCCAAAAGCCTGGGGGCTCGGATTCTGTTGCTGCTGCACTGAGAAGCCTGGTGGCCTGCATTTCTCCTCAGTTGATGCCCAGGAGGGTTGCTTCCTAGGGCCTGGACGTTTTTCTTCAATCGGAGGATTCAGGCCTGGACGTTGACAGCTCCGGGCCCACCCTCCTCACTGACCAACCCCCATCCCAACTCCTTACCTACACTCACCTTCACTGGCTTCATCCCAGTCTCCTTGACCTGTCCGTCTTTTCTCCCACCTATCTGCTCCACTATCCACCTTCTATCACTGCCCCCCCATCTCTATTTATTTCTGAGTCCCCTTCCCCTCCCCCATTTCTGAAGAAGGGTCCAGACCTGAAACGTCAGCTTTTCTGCTCCTCTGACGCTGCCTGGCCTGCTGTGTTCATCCAGCTCCACACATTGTTATCTTAATCTCTAGTGTATTTGTGGCAGTGTAAATCTTGTCTTGGGCATTCTTCCCATCAACATGGGGTGGTATGCAGACTGCTACCAGGATGGCCGAGGTGAACTCTCACAGTAGGTGGTAGGGACAGCATTTTACTGTAAGGTATTCTAGGTCTGGGGAGCGACGGCTTGCCAGGGTCGCTACGTCTGAGCACCAGGAAGTGTTAATCAGGAAGCATACCTCACCACTCTTTGCCTTGCCTGAGGATAAGTTGTGGTCCATGCGATGTATGGAGAACCTGTCAGCTTGCAGGGCACAGACGGGAATGGCAGGGCTAAGCCAAGTCTCCATGAAGCAGACCGTACAATAGTCTCTCAGTTCCCTCAGGTAAACAAGTCTAGACCTGAGTTCATCCATTTTGTTTTCAATACTTTGGACATTTGCTAGGTGTATGCTGGGGAGGGGAGTCTTGAAACCGTGTACAAAGAACAAAGAACAAAGAAAATTACAGCACAGGAACAGGCCCTTCGGCCCTCCAAGCCTGCGCCGATCGAGATCCTCTGTCTGAACCTGTCATCTATTTTCTAAGGGTCTGCATCCCTTTGCTCCCTGTCCATCCATGTACCTGTCCAGATACATTTTAAAAGACACTAACGTGACTGCGTCTACCACCTCCGCTGGCAACGTGTTCCAGGCACCCACCACCCTCTGCGTAAAGAACTTTCCATGCATATCTCCCGTAAACTTTCCTCCTCTATCTTTGATTTCATGACCCCTAGTAATTGAGTCCCCCACTCTGGGAAAAAGCTTCTTGCTATCCACCTTGTCTATACCCCTCATGATTTGTAGACCTCAATCAGGTCCCCCCTCAATCTCCGTCTTTCTATTGAAAATAATCCTAGTCTACTCAACCTTTCTTCATAGCTAGCGCCCTCCATACCAGGCAACATCCTGGTGAACCTCCTCTGCACCCTCTCCAAAGCAGCCACTTCCTTTTGGTAATGTGGCGACCAGAACTGTACGCAGTACTCTAAATGTGGCCGAACCAAAGTCTTATACAACTGTAACATGACCTGCCAACTCTTGTACTCAATACCCCGTCCGATGAAGGAAAGCATGCTGTATGCCTTCTTGACCACTCTATTGACCTGCGTTGCCACCTTCAGGGAACAATGGACCTGAACACCCAGATCTCTCTGTACATCAATTTTCCCCAGGACTTTTCCGTTTACTGTATACTTTGCTCTTGAATTAGATCTTCCAAATTGCATCATCTCCCATTTGCCAGGATTGAACTCTATCTGCCATTTATCTGCCCAACTGTCCAATCTATCTATATTCAGCTGTAATCTCTGACAGTCCCCTTCACTATCTGCGACTCCACCAGTCTTCATGTCATCTGCAAACTTACTAATCAGACCACCTATACCTTCCTCTAAATCACTTACGTATATCACAAACAACAGTGGTCCCAGCACAGATCCCTTTGGAACACCACTGGTCACAGGTCTCCAATTTGAGAAACCCCCTTCCACTACTACTCTCTGTCTCCTGTTGCCTAGCCAGTTTTTTTATCCATCTAGCTAGCACACCCTGGACCCCATGTGACTTCACTTTCTCCATCAGCCTGCCATGGGGAACCTTATCAAACGCCTTACTGAAGTCCACGTATATGACATCTACAGCCTTTCCCTCATCAATCAACTTTGTCACGTCCTCAAAGAATTTCAGTCAACTTTGTCACGTCCTCAAAGAATTTGTGTAGTTTCAATTACATTTTCAGGCCAGCACGTTTCCCCTCTTTCCTTGTAGGTTTCCTGTATCCTGACAGTCCGGGGTGCTGCAAGTCTGCTGCTCCTGCAGGTCAGTGAGTCAGCATCATGAGGTGCATCGATAGGGATCTACAGGCAGTTAGAAATGCAAGGACTCATTTGGGATAGTCAGCATGGTTTGTGCGTAGGAAATCGTGTTTCATGAATATGGTTGAGATTTTTGAAGGGGTGACCAAAGAAATAGATGAGGGCAGAGTAATACACATTGTCTACATGGATTTACCAAGACCTTTCACAAGGTACTGCAGGGTGGGTTGTTGAATAAGGTTAAATCTCACAGGTTCCAGGGAGAGCTGGTGTCACTCGGGAGGATTTAAACAAGCTTGGCAGGGGGTGTGGGAACCAAAGCAGGGTGAATGGACTGACAGTGCACTAGAGAATAGGGCCAGTAAGACTCAGAGGAAGAGCAGGCAGGGTGTGGTTGCTGATCAAAGTGGGTCTGGTCGACTGAAGCGCAGCTGTTTCAATGCAAGAAGTGTAACAGGGAAGGCAGATAAACTTAAAGCTTGGATTCGTACTTCGAAATATGATGTTGTTGCTATTACAGAGACTTAATTAAAGGAGGGACAGGATTGGCAGCTTAATGTTCCAGAATACAGATGTTTCAGGTGGGATAGAGGGGGATGTAAAAGGTGTGGGGGAGTTCCACTACTTGTTAAGGAGATATCACAGCTGTACTGCGGGAGGACACACTGGACAGATCGTACAGCGAGGCAATATGGGTCGAGCTCAGGAACAGGAAGGGTGCAATCACAATGTTTGGGGCTTGCTATGGGCCTCCCAACAGCCAGTGGGTGATAGAAGAACAGATATGTAGGCAGATTTTGGCAAGATATAAAAGTAACAGCATTGCTTTTGTGGGTGATATTAACTTCTCATATATTGAGTGGGACTCACTTAGTGCTTTGAGCTTGAATGAGGCAGAGTTTGTAAAAAGCATCCAGGAGGGCTTCTTGAAACAGTATGTAGATAGTCCAACTAGGAAAGAGGCCATACTGGACATAGTACTGGGGAATGAGCCTGGCCAGGTGGTCGATGTCACAGTAGGGGTGCAGCTCGGGAACAGTGATCACAATTCAGTAAGCTTTAAGGTACTGATGGATTAAATAGGTGTAGTTGTCAAGTGAAGGTGTTAAATTGGGGGAAGGCTAATTACAACAATATTAGGCAGGAACTGAAGAATGTAGATTGGAGGCAGATGTTTGAGGGCAAATCAACATCCGGTATGTGGGAGGCTTTCAAGTGCAAGTTGCTGAGAACTCAGGAACGGTACTTTTCTTTAAGGATGAAGGATAAGTATGGCAAGTTTAGGAAACCTTGGATAACAAGAGATATTGTGAGCATAATCAAAAAGAAAAAGGAAGCATTTATCAAGGCTAGGAGGCTGGGAACACACGAAGCAAGGGTGGAAAGTCGAGGAAAGTCGATAGAAGGAAAGTCGAAACAAACTTAAGCAAGGAGTCAGGAGGGCTAAAAGGGGTCATGAAAAGTCATTGACCAACAAGATTAAGGAAAATCCCAAGGCTTTTTATACACATATAAAGAGTAAGAGGGTAGCCAGGCAGAGGTTTGGCCCACTATAGGACGGGGAAGGGAATTTATGTGCAGAGCCAGAGGAATTGGGCGAGGTATTAGATGAGATAAAAGGTACTGCAGATGCTGGAGAATCCGAGACAACAAGCATGGACTTTTTGTCAGTACTCACCATAGAGAAGGACTTGATGGATGATGAGTCTGGGGAAGGGTGTGTAGATAGTTTGGATCATGTTGAGGTCAAAAGGGAGGAGGTATTCCGGGTCTTGAAAAACATTAAGGTACTCAAGTCCCCAGGGCCTGAAGAATACTGAGAGAGGCAAGGGAGGAAATTGCTGGGGCCTTGAGGTAAATTTTTGTATCCTGCCTGGCTACAGGGGATGTCCCAGATAATTGGAGAATAGCCAATGTTGTTCCTTTGTTTAAGAAAGGTGGCAGGGATAATCCAGCTAATTACAGGCCGGTGAGCCTCATGTCAGTGGTAGAGAAATTATTGGGGAGGATTCTTTGAGACAGGATTTACTGCCACCTGGAAATCAACCGGCGTATTAGTGAGAGGAACATGGTTTTATGAAGGAGAGGTCGTGTCTCACTAACTTGGTTGAGTTTTTTGGGGAAGTGACGAAGATGATCGATAAGGGTAGGGCAGTAGATGTTGTCTACATGGACTTCACTAAGGCCTTTGACAAGGTCCCTCATGGCAGACTGATACAGAAGGTAAAGTTGCACGGGGTCGTGGTGAGCTTGTAAGATGGATAAAAAACTGACTTGGTCATAGAAGACAGAGGGTAGCAGTGGAAGGGTGCATTTATGAACAGAGGGCTGTGACTAGTGGCGTTCCTCAGGGATCAGTGTTGGGACCTTTGCTGTTTGTAATATATATAAATGATTTGGAGGAGAATGGAACTGATCTGATTAGTAAGCTTGCTGACGACACAAAGGTTAATGCAATTACGGATAGTGATGAGGACCGTCAAAGGATACAGCAAGATATAGATCGGTTGGTGACTCAGGCAGAGAGATGGCAGATGGAGTTTAATCCGGAAAGATGTGAGGTAATGCATTTTGGAAGGACTAATCAGGTGGAAAATATACAGTAAATGTCAGAAACCTCAAGAGTACTGATAGGCAGAGGGATCTGGGTGTACAGGTACACAGGTCACTGAAAGTGGCAACGCAGGTGGTGAGGGTAGTCAACAAGGCATACGGCAAGCTTGCCTTCATCAGCCAGGGCATTGAGTTTAAAAATTGGCAGGTAATGTTGCAGATTTATAGAATCTTAGTTAGGCTGCATTTGGAATATTGTGTTCAATTCTGGTCGCCCCACTACCAGAAGGATGTGGTGGCTTTGGAGAGGGTACAGAAAAGATTTACCAGTATGTTGCCCGGTATGTAGTGCATTAGCTATGAGGAGAGGTTGGAGAAACTTGGGCTGTTCTCACTGAAACAATGGAGGTTGAGGGGCGACCTGATAGAGGTCTACAAGATTATGAAGGGCATGGACAGAGTGGACAGTCAGAAGCTTTTTCCCTGGGTGAAAGAGTCAGTTACCAGGGGCCATGGGTTTAAGGTGCGAGGGGAAGGGTTTAAAGGCGATGTACGAGGTAAGTTTTTTACACAGAGGGTGGTGGGTGCCTGGAACTCTCTGCTGGGGGAGGTAGTGGAAGCAGATACTATAGTGACTTTTAAAGGGCATCTTGACAAATACATGAATAGGATGGGGATAGAGTGATATGGTCCCGTAGTTGTGACAGGCAGCATGTCGGTGCAGGCTTGGAGGGCCGAAGGGCCTGTTCCTGTGCTGTAATTTTCTTTGTTCTTTGAGAGCTAGCTGAACAAATAGAGACCTTAGGGTGCAGGTTCATAGCTCCTTGAAAGTGGAGTCACAGGTAGAAAGGATAGTGAAGAAGGCATTTGGTACCATTGCCTTTATTGTACAGGACATTGGTTAGGCCACTTTTGGAATAGTGCATTCAGTTCTGGCCTGCCTGCTATAGGAAAAATGTTGTGAAACTTGAAAGGGTTCAGAAAAGATTTACGAGGATGTTACCAGGGTTTGAGCTACGGGGAGAGGCTGAATGGACTGGGGCTGTTTTCCCTGGAGCGTCAGATGCTGAGGGGTGATCTTATAGAAGTTTATATAATCATGAGGGGCATGGATAGGATGAATAGGCAGTTTTTTCCCTGGATAGGGGTGTCCAAAACTAGAGGGCATAAGTTTAATGTGTGAGGGGAAAGATTTAAAAGCCATCTAAGGGGTAGCTTTTTCACACAGAAGTTGGTGCGTGTATGGAATGAACTGCCAGAGGAAGTGGCAGAGGCTGGTACAATAACAACATTTGAAAGGCATCTGGATGGGCTGGGACTAGATTAATTTGGGATATCTAGTCGGCATGGAAAAGTTAGACTGAAGAGTCTGTTTCCATGCTGTCCCACTCTATGACTATGACTCTAATTGGATACAAAATTGGCTTGAAGGTGGAAGACAGAGAGTGGTGGTAGAGGGTCGTATTTCATCTGGAGTGTGGTGTGCCACAGGGATTTGTGCTGTGTCCACTATTATTTTTCATTTATATAAATGTTTTGGATGTGAATTTAGCAGACATTGTTAGTAAGTTTGCGGGTGACACTGAGAGGACAGTGAAGGAGGTTATCTGGGAATGTAGTAAGGTCTTAATCAATGGGCCAGTGGGCTGAGGAATATTAGATGGAGTTCAATTTAAACAAATGCAAGGTGTTGCATTTCAATAGGTCAACCCAGCACAGGACTTACACAGTCAATGGTAGGGCCCTGGAAAGTCTTATGAAACAAATAGATCTCGGGTTAACGAGGTATAGAGCTGGACGAACACAGCAGGCCAAGCAGCATCATAGGACCAGGAAAGCTTGACATTTCGGGCCTAGACCCTTCATCAGAAATGGCAGAGGGGAAGAATGTTCTGAAATAATTAGGGAGAGAGGGGGAGCCGGATAGAAGATGGATAGAGGAGAGGATAGGTGGAGAGGAGACAGACAAATCAAAGAGGCGGGGATGGAGCCAGTAAAGGTGAGTGTAGGTGGGGAGGTAAGGAGGAGATAGGTCAGTCTAGAGAGGACGGACAGGTCAAGGGGACGGGATGAGGTTAGTAGGTAGGAAATGGGGGTGCAGCTTGAGGTGGGAGGAGGGGATAGGTGAGAGGAAGAACAGGTTAGGGAGGCGGGGATGAGCTGGGCTGGTTTTGGGATGCGGTCGGGGGAGGGGAGATTTTGAAGCTTGTGAAATCCACATTGATACCATTGGGCTGCAGGGTTCCCAGGCTGAATATGAGTTGCTGTTCCTGCAGCCTTCGGGTGGCATCGTTGTGGCACTGCAGGAGGCCCAGGATGGACATGTCATCTGAGGAATGGGAGGGGGGAGTTGAAATGGTTCGTGACTGGGAGGTGCAGTTGTTTATTGCGAACCGAGAACAGGTGTTCTGCAAAGCGGTCCCCAAGCCTCCGCTTGGTTTCCCCGATGTAGAGGAGGCCACAATGGGTACAGCGGATGCAGTATACCACATTAGCAGATGCGCAGGTGAACATCTGCATAATGTGGAAAGTCTTCTTGGGGCCTGGGATGGTGGTGAGGGAGGAGGTGTGAGGGCAGGTATAGCACTTCCTGCGGTTGCAGGGAAAAGTGCTGGGTGTGGTGGGGCTGGAGGGGAGTGTGGAGCAGACAAGGGAGTCATGGAAAGAGTGGTCCCTCTGGAAAGCAGACAAGGGTGGGGAGGGAAAAATGTCTTTGGTGGTGAGTTGGATTGCAGATGGCGGAAGTGTCGGAGGATGATGCGTTGGATCCGGAGGTTGGTGGGGTGGAACGTGAGGACGAGGGGGATTCTTCTTTGGTTGTTATTGCAGGGACGGAGTGTGATGGATGAGTTGCGGGAAATGCGGGAGGCACGGTCGAGGGCGTTCTCGACCACTGCAGGGCGGAAGTTGCGGTCCTCGAAGAACGAGGACATCTGAGATCTCAGGTTACAGGTTCATAGCTGCTTGAAAGTGGAGTCACTTGTAGACAGTGCTGTGAAGAAAACTTTCAGTGTTAGTGACAAATTCCAGCAGATGCTGTAATCCAAGGTAGACAAACAGAAAGCTAAAGAGCACAGCAAGCCAGGCAGCATCTGGAGGAAAGGAGAAGATAACGTTTGAGGTATTACCCTTCTTCAGGATCCTTTCAGCATGCTAGCTTTCATTCATCAGAGCATTGAGTATAGGAGTCGGGACATCTTGTTGCAGCTGCACAAGGCGTTGGTCAGGCCACATTCAGAGTGCTGCGTGCAGTTCTGGTCACCCTACTATAGAAATGACATTATTAAACCAGACAGAGTGCAGAAAATATTTACACGGGTACTACCTGGACTGGAGAGTAGTTGAGTTCTAAGAAGAAGTTGGATAGGCTGGGACTTTTCTCACTGGAGTGTGGGAGGCTGAGGGATGACCTTATTTGAGGTTTATAAAACAATGAGGAGCATAGATAAGATAGACAGCAACAGCTTTTCCACATGGTAGGGAAGTTGAAAACAAGAGGACATTGGTTTTAGGTGACGGCAGAGAGATACAAAAGGGATCAGAAGGGTAATGTTTTTACACAGAGGGTGTTAAGTGTCTGGAACAGGCTGCCAGAGGTGGGGGCGGAGGCTGGTACAATTTCATTGTCTAAGAAACATTTGGAAGGTAGATGGGTGGGAGAGGTATGGAGGGATATGGACCAAACATAGGCAACTGGGACTAGTTCAAATTATGAAAACTGGGTGGAATTGACAGTTTGGGCTGAAGGGCCTGATTCCATGCTGTAAATTGCGATGACACTATGATCGGATAAAAGAGTCATGTGAACATACTTGGAATGTTAACTGTTTACTTGTGGTGGGTCCAGATACCAAGTGTAAAGTTTCAATTGGAATGCATTATTTGTTGAAATATTCAGTGTAGATACTTCCACACTGTAAGAATAGTATAATACCTTTGTTCCTGTGAAGAACATTTGAGCTATGCATCATTTTGTTGACATATCTGTCTCCTGCGCATGGATAACAAGTAAAAAGAAACCATACATTTGCCCACTCACTCAAATTGTCAACATCACATTGAAACATTTCTGCACCCTCCTGATAGTTCGTTCTCCATCCAGCTTCGCATCATCTGCAGGAATTACATGTGGTTCTCTCATCTGCATCATTAGTATATTTTGCGAATAGCTCGGGTCCTGGTTCCGATTGCTGTGGTATGCCACTAGTCACTACCTGCCACTTGTAAATAAGAAGTTTATTCCTACTCTTTGGTTTCTTTTTGCCAACCAGCTCTTTATCCATGTCAATAAACTATCTTCAATCTCACATCCTTTAATTTTACATGCTAATCTTTTATGTGGGACCTTATCGAAAGCCTTCTAAAAGTTAAATAAAGCATATACGCTGATACCACCTTATCAATTCTACTAGTGAGATCCTCAAAAATTTCAGCCAATTTGTCAAGCATTATTGCCCTTTCATAAAACCATTCTCTTTCCAATCACATCCCACTTTTTCAAAGTGCTGTCTATTAAATCCTTTATAACGGACTCTAGCATTTTTCCCACGACTGATGACGCACTAACAGCAGAGTCTTTGATCAGGTCAACATCCCCAGCATTGAGGCGGTCATCACCCTTGATTGGCTACAATGAGTTGGGATGTTGTCTACGTGACCGACACAGGAATCCCCAACTTGGTGCTCTACTCCCAGCTTCGAAACAGCAGGCGAACCCCAGGGGGACAGAGTAATCACTCAAGCCCTCACTGGCAAAGTGTGGCATTCCCACAGACACCTGGGAATCACTGGCCAGAGACCGTCCAAAGTGGAGGAGGAGGAGGAGCATGTGGGAAGGCGTTGAGCACCTAGAGACTTGTTGTTGGGACAAAGCAGAAGCCAGGCGAAAACATCAAAAGGAGCACACTACCACATTGATACCCCACCCACCTTTCCCCATGACCACTACCTGCCCCAAGTGTAACAGAGCCTGTGGTAGCCGAATGGGCCTGTACAGCCACTTATGGACTCACCCTGAGAGGGGAAGAAAGTCATCCTCATCTGCATGGGACTGAGAGTGATAATGACCCCTCATGATTTCATAAGTGTCTAAAAGGTCATCTCTCAACTTCCTACACTCCCGTGAATAATATCCCAGCCTATCCAGCTTCTCCAAATAAGTCAAACTCTCCATTCCTGGCAATATCCTGGCAAATCTTTTCTGAACCCTGCAGGCCAAGCAGCATAGAACATAGACCATAGAACAATACAGCGCAAAACAGGCCCTTTGGCCCTCGATGTTGCGCCGACCTGTGAACTAATCTAAGCCCATCCCCCTACACGATCCCATCATCATCCATATGCTTATCCAAGGACTGTTTAAATGCCCCTCATGTGGCTGAGTTAACTACATTGGCAGGCAGGGCATTCCACGCCCTTACCACTCTCTGAGTAAAGAACCTGCCTCTGACATCTGTCTTAAATCTATCACCCCTCAATTTGCAGCTATGACCCCTCATACAAGCCGACGTCATCATCCTAGGAAAAAGACTCTCACTGTCCACCCAATCTAATCCTCTGATCATCTTGTACGTCTCTATTAAATCCCCTCTTAGCCTTCTTCTCTCCAATGAGAACAGACCCAAGTCCCTCATCCTTTCCTCATAAGACCTTCCCTCCAGACCAGGCAACATCCTGGTAAATCTCCTCTGCACCTTTTCCAATGCTTCCACATCCTTCCTGTAATGGGGCAACCAGAACTGTATGCAATATTCCAAGTGAGGCCGCACTAGCGTTTTGTACAGTTGCAGCATGACATCATGGCTCCGGAACTCAATCCCTCTACCAATGAAACCTAACACACCGTATGCCTTCTTAACAGCACTATCAACCTGGGTGGCAACTTTCAGGGATCTATGTACCTGGACACCAAGATCCCTCTGCACATCCATACTACCAAGAATCTTTCCATTGACCCAGTATTCTGCCTTCTTATTATTCTTCCCAAAGTGAATCACCTCACATTTATCTGCATTGAACTCCATTTGCCACCCTTCAGCCCAATTCTGCAGTTTATCCAAGTCTCCCTGCAACCTGCACCATTCTTCCACACTGCCCACCACTCCACCGACTTTAGTGTCATCTGCAAACTTACTAACCCATCCACCTATGTCTGCGTCCAAGTCATTTATAAAAATGACAAACAGCAGTGGTCCCAAAACAGATCCTTGTGGCACACCACTAGTAACCGGACTCCAGGCTGAATATTTTCCATCAACCACCACTCGTTGCCTTCTTTCAGAAAGCCAGTTTCTAATCCAAACTGCTAAATCTCCCTCAATCCCATGCATCTGCATTTTCTCCAATAGCCTACCATGTGGAACCTTATCAAAGGTTTTACTGAAGTCCATGTACACCACATCAACTGCCCTACCCTCATCCACATGCTTGGTCACCTTCTCAAAAAACTCAATGAGGTTTGTGAGACACGACCTGCCCTTGACAAATCCATGTTGACTATCTCCAATCAAATTGTTGCTTGCTAGATGATTATAAATCCGATCTCTTATAATCCTTTCCAAAACTTTTCCTACAACAGATGTAAGGCTCACTGGTCTATAATTACCTGGGTCATCTCGACTGCCCTTCTTGAACAAGGGCACAACATTTGCAATCCTCCAGTCCTCTGGTACTACACCTGTAGACAATGACGACTCAAAGATCAAGGCCAAAGGCTCCGCCATCGCCTCCCTAGCTTCCCAGAGAATCCTCAGAAAAATCCCATCGGGCCCAGGGGATTTATCTACCTTCACCTCTTCTAGGATCCTCCTTACGAACCTCAATCCTTTCAAGTCTAATAGCCCGTATCTCAGTCTTCTCCTCTACAATATTCTCCTTTTCCCGAGTGAAAACAGATGAGAAATATTTGTTTCGCACCTCTCCGATCTCCACAGGGTCCACACACAACTTCCCACTTCTGTCTTTGACTGGCCCTATTCTTACCCTAGGCATCTGGAAGAAAGGAGTCATCAATGTTTTGGGTATTACCTCTTCAGGACTGAATGTGGGGGGTAGGAGGAGCTGCAGATAAAGGGGGAGGAGGGTGGAACCCACATCCAGCCCTGAAGAAGGGTAATACCAGAAACATTGACTGCTCCTTTCCCCCGGATGCTGCCTGTCTTGCTGTATTCTTCCAGCCTCCTGATTGTCTACCGTGGATTCTAGCATCTGCAGCTTTTGTTTGTCTCTTTTCTGACCCCTCTCCAGCTTAATATTATCCTTCCTAAAGCAGGGTGACCTTTCTCTAATTCTCAAACTTCCGGCAACAGCTTCTTCCGCTTGGTAACTGATGGTGTGTGTTTACAATATTTCTCTGATTGGATAGTTCAGTTTTTCAAGTTTATTTTGAGACAAACTCAACCTGTCCAGGACAGTCCTCCCCAGAAACTGCTGATTCTCAACTGTTCTCATTTGCACTGGACACTGCTTACCCACTGAGCCAATCAGTAAGGAGGGATCCCTGATTTTCATTTCATTTCAACATCAACAAGATTATCTTTTCCAAAAGGATATTGTACAAAATGGTCGTCACACTGAGAAGCTAAACAACAATGATGAGATTGATACTGCTCATCCTCCTGTGTGAAAGGGCATCTGTAGGTGGGCCCTGGGGTCAGAGAGAGTCTGGGGAAGGAGACAGACAGTAGTAATGGTCCAGGGGAAAGGTGACACTGGGTCAGGGGCTGGTGAGAGAGACTGGGAGACGGTGTGGGCGTCTGAGGATTAGAGTGATGAGGCTGGGGGGAGATATCAGAGGGAGAGATGTGAGAGTCTGATGGTCAGGTTGTGAGGTTGGAAGGAATCATGGAGTCACACAGTCCGGATACAGGCCCTTTGGCCCAACGTATCCAGGTCAGCCATTTTCCTGAACTAAACTAATCCCATTTTCCCACTTTGGCTCTCATCCCTCTAAAACTTTCCAATCCATGTACGTATCCAAATGTCTTTTAGATTTGGTAATTGTTCTCGCCTCTACCACTTCCTCTGGCAGCTTGTTTCACACACACACCGCCCTCTGTGTGAAAGAGAGTCATGGTGTTGACACTGGAGTGAGGGAACAAAGACAGTTTCATTTCCTCCACCTACTCCATCAATGACCAATTAGATGATGGCTGATGTGCTCCTCATTTCCCAGCTTTACTCGATCTCCTGTGACCCAATCACTGACTACAGCTGACTGTAGAGAAACAGATGTCACAAACTGATCACTGATCATTGTCCTGAAAAGAAACAGACAAATATAACTGCTGGGATTTCCCAAAAGCCACAGTATTTTCCCATTTCTAAATGACACACCCTCTTTCAGACGCTGCTACAAATTACACTCTATGACCACTCTGTCACAAATCTCCCCAAATAACTACTGATATCGCTCAGTGACGCATTGTATTTTATGATGCTAGTGTGAAATATTTTCTTGCAATTTTTCATGTTTTGTTGGTTTTATTAGTTCCTAAAGAAACTGGACATCAGTCAAGATACACTACTGACTGTGTTCAATGTGACTGGACCCCAGTCTTGGTCTATTATTGTGTGTTTTCAGTGACTGTACCACATTTCTGAAAAAGAGTCCTGACCCGAACCGTCAACTTTCCTGCTCCCCTGAAGCTGCCTGGCCTGCTGTGTTCCTCCAACTCCCCACTGTGTTATCTCTGACTCGAGCATCAGCAGTTCTTACTATCTCTCAGTCTATTACTGCCTGTGTTCAATACGACTGGACCCTGCTCTCGATCTATTAGTGACTATATTCAATGTAACTGGTTCCCAGTCTTGGTCTGTTACTGACTGTGTTCAATGTGATTGGACCCTGGTCTCGGATTATTACTGTGTCCAATGTGACTGGTCCCCAGTCTCAGTGTATTACTATGTTCAATGAAACTGTAACAATGTCTCTGTCTATTACTGACTGTGTTTGACGTGACTGGACCTCAGTCTTGGAAACTATTGCTGTGCCTGATGTGAATGGAGTCCGTTCTCGCTATATTACTGACTGTGATTGATTTGAGTGGCTCCTAGTCTCAGTTTGGACTTTATTTAAGCCTTTAACAGGGTTTTGCATGGTAGACTAATTAGAAAAGTTAGATCACATAGGATTCAGGGTGAGCTTCCAAATTGGACACATCATTAGCTCAATGGCAGGAGACAGTGTGGTGACAGAAGGTTGCTTTTCGGACTAGAGGCCTTTTTTTTCCTTTGTTCATTCATTCATGGGATGAGGGAGTTGCCATCTAGGCAGCATTTATTGTCCATCCCTAATTGCCCAGAGGGCGGTTACCAGTCAACCACATTGGTGTGGGTCTGGAGTCACATGTAGGCCAGACCAGGTAAAGGATAGCAGTTTCCTTCCCTAAAGGATATTAGTGAACAAGATGGGTTTTTCCCAACAATCAACAGTGGATTCACAGTCATCATTAGATTCTTGGCTCCAGATATTTATTAAATTCGCTGTGACTGTACCCCAGACTTGGTGGTTTTGTTGGATTTGGATTCATGTTCTAACATCTCTTTTTCTTTGTGTTTCAGTTCCTCACTCTCTCTGGTATTTTTACGCTGCAATGAGCCCATTTCCGGGATTGCCAGAGTTTCAGATTGTTGGTCGTGTGGATGAGATGGTGATTTTATATTATGACAGTGAACAGAAGGAGATGATCCCTCGGCAGCCCTGGATGGCGGAGAGTGAGAAACCAGATTATTGGGAGCAGGAGACACTAACAGCACAGCGCTGGGAGGAGCATGGAAAGGCCAATATCCAGACCCTGATGCAGAGGACCAACCAGATCGGGGGTGAATGAGCTAGTGATTGCCATGATCTATCAACATTGCCATCAACCCGGTTGACACCTGGAATTGGGAAGCTATCACACTCGTGAATGGGAGCAGATTCCTAGTAATCTCCACACTGATGCATGGAGAAAATCATCCCCTCAATTGGGGTGAACAGGAGAAAGTTACTGGGTGATCTCTTCACTGAGTTTCGAAAGATCCAGGACTGAACCTTGACCCCGTGATCCAGTCCTCCCAGTAAATGAAGGGGTCTGATTGAGTGTGTGCCAGTGGGTGATCTCTAGTGCCTTTCCCCCTGATTGGCTCTCTGTCTGTTTTTTCTACAGGGATCCACACCGTCCAGCTGATGTATGGCTGTGAGCTCGGGGATGATGGCAGCACCCGGGCATTTGGGCGGTATGGCTGGGATGGGAAGGACCTGATTAGCTTTGACAAGGACAGAATGGTGTGGGTCACGCCTATAAGCTGAGCGGAGATCAGCAAGAACAAGTGGGATCAGGACAGGGCAAGGAACCAACAAGACAATGGTTACCTGGAGAAGGAATGTATCTATTAGCTACAAAAATATCTTCGGTTTGGAGAGAAAGAGCTGAGAGCAGGTAAGTGAGAGGGAGATTGCAGAAGTGAAGAAAGAGAGTGAGCGGGAAAGGGACTGAGGTATGGGTGGATGGAGGGTGAGTGATGGTTGTAGGGTGGAGGAAAAGACAGAGTAAAAGAGAGAGAGAGTGAAGGAAAGAGAATAAGGTGTTGGGTGGAAGAGTGAGAAAGGAGTTGGAATGATTCAGTGGGCACAGGGACAGGATGTGAGGGTGCTCAGAGTGGGAATGGAGAGACTGTGAGTGAGGGTGCGAGGGTGTCACTTTGTTAAGTCTCTTCCTCCTTATGTAACCTTACTCCCACTCTGTCTGTCTCCCTCTCTCTCCCAGTCAAACCCTCTGTGACGTTTACCTCTGTGAGTGGTAATAAACAGCTCTCCTGTGTCGCCACTGGGTTCTACTCTCATTCCATTGACGTGAATCTGTTCTGAGACGGTGCAAAGATCGATGAGACGGAATCCACTGGAGTCCAACCCAATCACGATGGGTCTTACCAGATCCACAGATGGACAGAGTCTGACCCGAATTCCCAGGCCAAGTACTCCTGTGTGGTGGATCATGATGAATTGGAGCAGAAGCCAGTTGTGTTTTATGGTGAGGATTTCTCTCAATGTGATCCAGAAGAAGAATCTGTACTGAGCAAAGTGTGAGGATTAAGTCTCTCTCCCAGAGAGGAACCAGTGATGAGCTGTGTTGCAGGTACAGTATGTCCATGAGACAGGGCAACTGTGTCCTCTGTCTGCCTGTATTCTGTAATGGATTGCTGACGTGTGACCACCTTTTGTCGTTTTATATTTTTTCAGAACCAAAGCTCCATGCTCCCAGTTATAATTGGTGTTGTCGTTGTCCTCCTGGTGATTATTGCGACCATCGCTGGGGTCGTCTGGTACAAAAAGAAAGGTAGGAGTTTGGGTGAGAATAGGCAGGTACATGCTGTGGGAGGGGACTCTGGGTGTGGGGAGAGATTGGGGAGTTGTGTTGGAGAGTGAGGGGGTAAGATTGAATGGGAATGGGGAAAGCTTTCTTCACACAAACATGTGGAGTGTGGGGAACAAATTGTACAGATTGAAAGATGAGTGTGGAGGATAGGAGACGGTATACAGGGCTGCTTGATCTAGACCAGGAGTGACATCTACTCAGTAATGGTCATGAGGGAGGCGTAGCCTTGGTGATTAATGATGATGACAATGTAGTAATAAGAGAGAATAATTGAGAGGTGAATGGCCAGTGGAGATTTTATGGGTAGAATGAAGAAATCAAGAAGGATTTCAGACTCTCAAGAGGATGGGGGGATGTTGGACAGGCTCTGGGGAGGGGCAGGGTGGGAGGGGGGTGGGGCCAGTGTTGTGAACTGGTCCCCTCTTATCCCTCTGTACTCAGCTCTCAGTAAGAGCTGCACTCGGGGGATGTGAGAGGTGACTGGCTGGGAGTAAACAGTCTCAGCCTCCCACATCTCTCCCCTGACTGTGGGGGTGTGGTCACTAACTGAGCTTTCTTTGTTTTACAGCAGGCCAGGAGACTGGCTACAATCCAGCAAAAAGTAAGTTTACTCCAATCACTGTTTGTTATTGAACGAAAGAGCAGGCAATGTTCTTCATTCTGTGTGTGCAGTGAGCCCTTCATTACACTGTCTTCATTTCTGACTGATGTCTCCTGCTGTGTCCGTGTGTTTGTATATGTCAGACTGTGTCAAACCCCCTTTATTTGTCTGTCCATCTCCCCTGTCCATGTTGACCCCACCTCCCACCATGTGAACCTGTCTGTGTTCCCTGATGGTAAACAATTTTTGAAAAGGTGTTTCTTTCCATCAACAGCTTCTGATGAAGGGAACTCCTCCTCAAGCTCCTTTGCCACTGCTTAGAGGTAGGAATCTTTCTGGGAGTAGACGCTGCTGGGGAGAGGGAGGTTACTGTACGATCCCAGGGTGGAATCTGAGCCCAGTGTCTGCTTCTCCCACTTACTCTCTAACTGTGTGTTAAATAACAGCTCACACAAATCCCCACTGAGCTTCGAGACTGTCCTCCTGCTGCCCCTGGAGATATTGTGGGTTATGGTGGGGAGCTCGATGTGTTGGGGGAAGCAGATCTTGGAGCATCTCACCCAGGACATGGCTGGTCCCTTTTCTATTCCTGGGCTTTCCTGCTGCCATCCCTGCGAGCCAGTCTGACTGGGATTCAGAGAGGGAGGGGGCTGCTGGGTTTGGGCTAGTACTAGGGGAGGGGACTGCTGAGTCTGGGCTGGTACTGGGGGAGGGGCTGCTGGGTTTGGGCTCATGTTGGGGGAGGGGCTGCTGGGTTTGGGCTGGCGTTGGGGGAGGCGGCTACTGGAGTTTAGGCCAGAACAATCTTGGGGAAAGGCAGCAGTGCACGTGAATAGGATAGTTAAGAAGGCAATATGGGATGCTTTCTTCCATCAGTCTTTGCAAGGAGATGATGTTGGAGTTGTACAGAGCACAGGTCAGGCCACAGCTGGGGTAAGGTGTGCAGGCCTAGTCACCTCACTACAGGAAGGAAGTGACAGCAGTGGAGGAAGCCAGATGTTGCCTGGGATGGAGAAATTGATCTATAAGGAGAGAGTAGATAGACTTTGATGGTTTTCTTTAGAGCAGAGAAAACTGGGAGGGGTGATGTGATCGAGGTGTATAAGATTATGAGGGACATTGACAGGGTAAATAGAGAGCAGGTGTTTCCCTTGGTTGAGGGATCAGTCGTGAGAAGGCATAGTTTTTGAGTAAGGGGCTGAGATGTTATTGGGATAACATCCCATTGATTTCTCTATTCTCTCTAAATTAATGCTCTTTATCTGTTGACACAGAGGTATGCAGGCACTGCCTTAAAACTTCCTGCCCAACTAGAATTAGGTGTAAAACTTTGTAAATCCTTATCTTCCTATACATAAGTCGAAAAGACACTGCCTTAAGCTTCCTGCCTGAATAGAATGAGGTATAAACTTTGTAAATCTTTATCTTCCTGCACAGGGGTATGTGGAAGCTGTCTCAAATAAGATCAGGTGGCAACGTTTGTAAAGGTGAGACTTCTGAAATCCTGTAAAGTGTGTAACTTCTGTTTCTGCTAAAGGGGCCAGGACACTGACCTTTGTTCAAGCCAGACACTTCGGCAGCTTGAAATTACATTCTGTCACTTCAGCAACTTGAAATCACCTCCTGCTGTTAGCAGTCACTTTGCGAACGATCGATACTGTATCCTGCTCTCTTTATGTTTTCGATGTAGTAATTGTTTTTGTGTCATGTCATTGTCCGGTGTAGTGATTGTTTCACGTAACATGCCACTGTGAGATTACTTAGAATCCGTACAGTGTGGGAACAGGCCCTTCAGCCCAACAAGTCCACACCAAACCTCAGAGCATCCCATCCAGACATGCACCCCTACAACCCACCTAATCTACCCCTCCCTGAACACTATCTGCAATTTAGCATGGCCAATCAACATAACCTGCACATCTTTGGACTGTGGGGGGAAACCAGAGCACCCGGAGAAAACCCACACAGACACGGGGAGAATGTGCAAACTCCACACAGACAGACGCCCAAGGCTGGAATCGAACCCAGGTCTCTGGTGCTGTGAGGCAGCAGTGCTAACCACTGTGCCACCGTGTCACTCAAATGTAAAGATGTAAAATTGCTTTATGTATTATGCACTCGATAAGGTATAAAAAGCGGGGGCTGTCCGCTGCTCGGGGAGAATCGCTTACGAGACTCTGCACTCTGTGCCGGGTTGAGTACAGTGATCCTCCACAGCTTGTACTTGCTTTGTAATAAAGGATTTATGTTTTTCTAAACAGGTTGTTATTGCATCAAGTCCGTGAGGGTCTCCAAAAACGAACCTTAACATTTTGCGCTGCGAGCAGGGTTCCAACATGTCTGTACAGTCTTACGTAGAGGACTGAATAAGTGATCGTTCGAGTGTCGGTGGAGTGAGACGGACGAGCCCACAAGGTACCTTGGTCTCTCTCTCACTAACCTGCCACCCGTGCGACCCCTCGTCCCTGCGTGGCTCTGGACTGACGGAACCCCGAGACAGCTCACGGTCTTGCACTCTGCTAAATCCTAACGCCTGGAGGTTCGAGTCCCCAGGTTAGTAAAGAAAAATCCGGGAGGTTAGAGGCCCCCTGTGGCCGGGGTGAGAGTCCCCAGTCGGGAGGGTAACTGGAAAATCCGGGAGGTTAGAGGCCCCCGGTGGCCGGGGTTAGAGTCCCTAGGTCGGGAGGGTAACTGGAAAATCCGGGAGGTTAGAGTCCCCAGGTCAAGTAAAATTGACGAAGTAAGTCTGTGGGGCTGTGGTTAGTATAAGATTGGTAAAGTAGAATAAGTGTTCAGATGTAGGTATGTCTGTCTGTCTCAATCACCCTGCCTTAGAACGGTTGTTAAGAGGGGAAATCCCCCACGCGAAGGTCAGGACCCTGAAGTGGGTGTCGAGACTAAGGACACTGGTGTAGTATATAGAAATAAGTAAAAAGTAAAAGCGCTAAAAATGGGACAAACGTTAGATAAGTCGGGTGTCGGAACCCATTTACATCGGTTATGCCTGGATGACCCCGAAAAGGAAGTACAGTACAGACGTCTGTCGGCATGCCTAAACAAAAAATTGGGAAATGAGAATTGGCCATTAGGGGGATTGTGGGATATCGATCTATGTACTAAAGCAGAAGAGGCATATGGACACGTAATGCGGGAATTAAATGGAAAGGGTTAATGTCATCCTGGAGAAAAAGAGCTGAGGAGCTGACTGAGAAATCAAAACTGGCCAGTTGGGTGGATAATGCACATAGGAGAGGGATTAGTGCATGTGATAGTGAGGGAAAACCTAAACCTTGGGATTGTTTTAAAGCTGCAGTGTGAGGATCATGAGATGAATGAACAGGAAAGGGTTAAACAAGAAAGGCTGGAAAGGGAAAGATGAGACAAAGAATGGGGATTAGAGCGGCAGGCCGCGTTGACAGAAAATAAAAAATCGGAGGTACCTCCTGACATATCTGGCATGCCGATGTTGCTCCAAAATAATGATACAGATAAGCAAGACGAGGAGGACTGGGGAAGGCACCCCTCTGCCCCATCGGGACCACTACCCCCTCCACCCGTCCTTGGCCAACCTACATCTGGAGGCACCCCAACACTGCCATCAGTCTCAGCAATCGCCCGTAGCCCTATCACCGCCACCGTACGCTGACCAACCCAAACCTCCTGCTACAGAATCTCCAAGCCTTTCAGTAATCAGCCCACATGCACCTCCTGACAAACCATGGCTTGTAAAGACCCGATCTTCTGTCATACTAGGTCTAAAACTAAACGGACAAACAGGAAACACAATACGGAATAGACCGCTAGTGGACAAAAGGAGGGAGCGCACACCACCCCGAAACAAATGAGGGCCTTTTTAGGCTTGGTAAATTATTGTCGACCATGGCTCCCTAATGTAACTGTGCTTGCATTCTAGCCTCAGGGAAGTCAGTGAATATTTACACCGACTCTCGGTTTGCCTTTGGAGTCTCCCACGACTTTGGCCAGTTATGGTCTCAGCGTGGGTTTTTAATGTCCTCAGGTACACCCATCCAGAATTCCCTGTTTGTTTAAAAACCTTCTCCAGGCTTCTCTTGGGGAAGAGGATTCTCTTCCCTAAACAATTGGCTATTATCAAATGCACTGCCCATGCCTCCGATTGTGTAGCTACTCAGGGCAACGCTCGGGCTGATCAGGCTGCCAAACAGGCTGCTGCGGATCAAACTTTTATTGTGCCCTCTATGAGCAAACAGGCGGTAAATCGAACGCCTCCTTCAGACAAGACGGGCATGCCCGATATAGTCACTGTTCAGCACTTACAGGGGGACGCCCCTGCTTCTGAAAAGGACATTTGGAAGGCGCATGGATGTTCACATTCTGCGTCGTCAGACCTTTGGGTTACCCCCGTCGGCCGTGTGTGTATATCTGATGCTTGTTACCAATGCTTGTTGACTGTCTGCATTCTGACACCCACCTTGGCAAGGAGGGAATGAGTGGTATCATGCTCCGTACCTGGTGGCACCCCAGACTGGCTGAGGCAGCCCAGTCTTGTATAGCATCATGTCTAACATGCCAGCAAAACAATGTTGGTCAGGGGGTGAGATGCTCACCAGGAAAAACACCCTTGCCAGGTGGCCCGTTTGAATGCATTCAGCTAGATTTTATTGAATTACCGTGAGTAAATAGTTATAAATATTGTCTTGTCATTGTAGATGTATTCAGTAGGTGGATAGAGGCTTTTCCAACGACAAATCACAAAGCCTCAACAGTAGTAAAATTATTATTAACTGAAATAATACTGAGGTTTGGAGTGCCTTGACAAATTAGTTCGGACAATGGCCCTCACTTTATAGGAAAGATTAATAAGGAACCGTGTGATGCATTACGTATCCAGCAGCAATTCCACTGTGCATACCACCCCCGGGCGGCAGGGATAGTGGAAAAACCTAACGGGACACTCAAAGCGAAATTGACCAAGTTGAAGTTAGAGACCGGCCTTAGCTGGTTAAAGGTTTTGCCCCTAGCTTTGTACCACATGCGAATAACACCCCATTCTACTACTGGACTCTCGGCAGCAGAAATAGTCTATGGCCTACCCAGCAGAACACCCTGGGATGCCAATACCAGCCCACCCACCCAAATTGACTTGAATGTGATGGGAGAAGAAATGCAAAGATACTTCCAGCAACTAACATCGTCTCTAAAGTTTCTCCATTCACAGGACTACCTCTGCAGACACCAGACCAGGTGAGGGAGGTGGTGTGTGGGAGGGGTTGCATTTTTTACAGTTACAGGGGAAGGTACCGGGCGGATTGGAGTGGTTGGTGGGGATTGTGGCGCGAACTAAGCAGTGACAAAGGGAATGGTCCTTGCAGAAGGCAGAGAAGGGCGGGCAGTGGAAGATGTTTTGGGTGGTGGGGTCTAATTAGAGTCGGCGGATGTGTTTGAGGATGATACACTGGATGCAGAGGGTGGTGGGGTGGGAAGTGAGGACAAGGGGGACTCTATCATCATTATTATGTTTGGGTGGGGTGGTGGTTAAGAGCTGTGGAGTGCGGAATGTAGGATGCACAGCGGAGGGCTGTCTGGATGAACGTTGTTTGAAAAAGGCAGACATCCAGGATGCTTGGGCGTGGAACGTCTCCTCGTCAGAGCAGATGCGACGGAGACGGAGGAATTGGGAAGCTAATATAGGCTCAGGAGTCAAAGAGAGGAATCCAAAGGGAGAGATGTAGAGAATGGGAACAGCAGGAAGCCATTCAGCCCCTGTAGTGTGTTGCACCATTCCAACTGATCCTTATTGAACTGTTACCTAACTTCATTGGAACCACCTGTTTGGCTGTTCATCCGCTTCCCTGACGGTAATAAAACCACCAGCATCTCCGTTTAGGAATTTGCACTGGCTTCAGTATTGTGGGGATGGGGCAGAGTGTTCCCAATCCCTCTTTCTTAAGATAACAAGGTGTGGAGCTGGATGAACACAGCAGGCCAAGCAGCATCAGAGGAGCAGGAAAGCTTGACGTTTCGGGCCTAGATCCTTCTTCAGATAACCTTGTTCTCCAGCATCTGCAGTACCTATTATCCCTCTTTCTGAAGACGTGTTTTCTGATATCCCGCCGAATGGCCTGACAAGGTTTTGTCGCCTTGTTGTGTGCTGCCCCCCCCCCTCACCAGAGGAATTAGTCTTTCTGCACTGACCCAATCAATTCCATTCATCATTTTAAACACCTCAATCTACTCAGCCCATTCGTCAATGTTATCACACAATGTTATCACACATCCTAGGAGCAGATGGGATTGGAGCCAGGCCTCCTGGCTCAGAGGCAGGAATACTGCCACCCTACCCCTTCCCATTGTTTGGGCATCACAATGTGTAACCTGCCCTCGGTATTTCACCCTTCTAAGGATATTCTGGTTAAACTGCAGTGCTCTCATTCTAAGGCCCATACGTCCAACCTGAGGCAGGGTGCGCAGAATTGATCACAGCCTTCACTATATTCAGCGACAGGCATTCCACATCGCTTGTGGGAGGGGGGGGAAAGTTGAGATTTCACAAAACTCATGGCCCATTCAGTGAGGTAATTCCTCCTCAGTGCAGTTCTGAATGATTAGGCCTTCGTCCTGAGGCTGTGCCCCCGTGTTATAGATTCCCCAGCCTGGGGGGTACAAGCTGTCCACTCTGTCAAGTTTTTTTTATTCATTTGTGGGATGTGGGTGACCAGCATGTCTTGTTCATCCCTAGTTGCCCTTGAGAAGGTGGTGGTGAGCTGCCTTCTTGAACTGCTGCAGTCCTCCTGCTGTGGGTTGACCCACAATGCTATTAGGGAGGGAATTCCAGGTTTTTGACCCAGCGACAGTGAAGGGACAGCGATATATTTCCAAGTCAGGATGGTGAGTGAGTTGGAGGGAAACTTGGAGGTGGTGGTGTTCCCACAATCCCCAATGTTCGAATGAAATTGCTTCTTAGTCTGCCTTACCTTGGCCTAAATTAGTCTGCCTGCCACCATAGGGCCAACCCTTAATTCCAGGGAGAAACTGAGTGAACTTTCTGTGTAACCGCCATTCAGTGTAAAATCGACAGGGGAATGTCAGAACTGCACAGAGACCTGGTCCCAGCAAATGCCTGTATAATGGTAGCAGCATTCATTTATTCCTGTTCTGCATAAGTGACCATTTAGCCATGGTGCCCGTATGCCCACTGTGTCTCTTGTCTTCAAATCTCTCTGGACTCCAACTTTCTCTCCCTTCAAAAAGGAAATAATTCTCCACCTGACATTTTATTTTTGTGCCTGTTATTAAAAAAGAACATTCACAGAATGTGGGTGTTGATGGCTAGGCCAGAGGGCAGCTCAGAGTCAACCCCATTGCAGTGGGTCTGGAGTCACATGTAACCCAGGCCAGGTAAGGATGGCAGTTTCCTTCCGTAAAGGACATTAATGAACCAGATGGTTTTTCCAACAAGTAGCAATGGTTTCATGATCATCATTACAGTCTTAAACCGAGACTTTTTAAAAACTAGAATTCAAATTCCACCCTCACCTCTGTGTTAGATGTTTGAGGGATTACTTTGTCAGTTCAATGTTAAACTTCGTTTCATAACTCCCCTGTGACATATTTGGGAGGTTTCTCTGTGCAAAAGGGTTAATATAAATTGTTGTTGTACCTTTTTCTCCAGCTCTTCTCTTAAACACGTTCCCCTCTGCCGTAACCACAGTCTCTATCATTGCTTCTACTCTTCAGAATTTTCCTTCCTTTTTCCCCTCGCTCTCTTTTTTCCTTCTCACATTCCAGATTCAAGACCTGCACAATGACCTCCAGATGTGGTCTCAGCAAATCGCTTTCTCTTTCCTCGTCCTCTGTTGATTCCTGCCCCTCCCCCCCAACCCCATCCGCACCACCCCCTCCCAGCACCACAACCACCTTATCTACCTATGCTGCCACCTCCAGAGATCTGTGGACCCAACACCCAGATTCCTCTGCATATTAATACTCATAAGGGTTCTGCCATTCACTGTGTAATTTCCACCTGTGCTTGGCCTTCGAAAACGCATCACCTCACATTTGTCTGGTTTACATCCCTCTGCCATTTTTCTGCCCATGCCTCCAACAAATCTATACCCTGCTACATCCTCTGACAAGAGCAGAGGAGATGGAGAGAAGGCAATGACAACATGAAAGCTGCTCACAATATCCAAATGCGGTCTGACTAGAGCCTAACACAGACTCAGCAGGACATTTCCGTTCTTATATTCTAACCCTCTCGAAATGAATGCTAACATTGCATTTGCCTTCCTAGCTGCCAACTGAACCTAGCTGTTAACCTGAAGAGAACCCTGAGCTAGAACTCCCAAGTCCCTTGTGCTTCATAACGTAGCAAAGACCAGGAAAATGTCGTTAGGGGAAATAATTGAAGTGATTAAGTAGCAATTTCTGGGTCTTATTTAATACATATAATTTATTAGTGACAGCAGAGAAGACCATTCTGCCTGTGCCAGTTAACTGCAGTTCTATTCCCTTCAAGTGCTGATTCAATTCTCCTCGGAAAGCTACCACTGAATTTGTTCCCGCAAAACCGCGCATTCCAGATAATGGCCACTTGCTGCACAGAAGGGCTTTTCTTCATGGTGCTGTTGGCTTTTTTTTGTCAATTATCTCAGATCATCAATAATATTGATCTAAATAGCCTACAGTGGCAAAGCAAGAGACGGCAATTGAACTTGTGGCTTGTCGCAGTCTTTTACAAATTCCTATAAATTGGGGTAAAGAAAAGCAAGTGTCAAAAGGATAAGAAAGAGATGCGTCGAGTCATCTGAACCCAAACAGAAACCCAATTAAAAAGCAGGCTCTAGATGAGACAATGAGCTTTCTTAAATTCCTTGGCACCAACACCCGTATAAATTATAGACATGCATTACTACAATATCAAAGGCAACTTCTGTTTGCAGGACATTCAGCACAAGAAATCATCTCAAGGTGACTTACAGAACTATTAAAAAGGGAACAGCAACATATTTAAGATAAGTAAGATTTGCACGGTCAAGATGGAGAGATACCAATGCTCAGATGAGGTGAGAACCAACAAGAAGACACCACAGTTCAGGAAGATAGGGAGAAAGGATGAAAATGAAGGATTTCAGTGTGCCATCAACATAAACTCCAGAGAGCAACTTTCGAGAAGTCATGAACCCCACACTTGGAAAGTGTGGAGAACCTCCCCAGACCTGGAAGAAACACCTGGCCTGCGTGAGTTTCTATTCTCAGGCTTTTGTTTCTGTTGACTGTCCAGGGAGTGCATCATTTGAAAACCAGTGGGTTGTATGAATTTTAGCCTTGTATGAATTGCATGCCTGCTGTTAATCTTTTTCTAACCAAATGATGTGAATTGTATCATTGTTTTAACTCCACTAATGAAGGTGGTGGTTAGTTGATGCAGAATTAATTCTTTTCCTTTTCATACTGAGCCAATAACTGTTGTTGAGGGAGACAACCAGGCAACAATTACGACCTGAGCCACAAACAAATTGGCATAGTGTCAAGAAGATGAAAAAGATAAACATGTGACTTGAGGACTGTTGTGGAAAAAATGTGGTTAAATTCATGGGACATTGGTACCAATACAAAGGTCGAAGGGACCTGTTCCAATGAATCATTGAATCCCTCCAGTGTGGAAACAGACCCTTCAGACCAACAAGTCCACACCGACCCTTGGAGCTAAACCGGAGCATCCAGAGGAAGCCCACACAGGCATGAGGAGATTGTGCAAACTCCACCCAGACAGTCAGTTTAAAATCAGCTTAAATATTAATAAAGCATTTTCCTCTCTGTTTCTGTGCCAATTGATCCTCTTCACCTGTCAGAAAATCTCTGTTAAGAACTGCCTTTGAAGTGACAACTGTTGGTAAGACTTTGCTAATTTTCCACGTTCGTGCCATTATGACATGGTTGCTGCTTCTTTCCACTCCCACGGTGCCTTCGTAACATTATCTCAATTATCCTTGGGACAATTTTCAAGACTGGAGCTTTGTCTAGTCTCTGAAGTTTTGGTAAATGTTCTGTGCGAATAAATTTATAGGAATACTTTTCCAGCTGCCAGGAAGTGACAGTGGTTACAGACTGAAGCCCTGTCTCATGACTCCAAAGACAAATCGCTGGACTTCAGCCCAACAGCAAAATATTCAACCACATCAAGCTCAATGATTCCAAAAATAGCACACATTTAGATTTTAAATATATACTTCCTTTTCGGGAGAGGGTGGGTACAAATCCCAAAGAGATCTGCCAAATCTTCTGCAGACTATTTTTATTTACAGAAACAGCAATAATCAATGAAAATTCACATTTCATATCCTGGACATTAAGACATTGCTGCAGAAACATTAAAAAACTCTTCAAAATTAGAAATAAGAGATAACAAGGTGGAGAGCTGGATGAACACAGCAGGCCAAGCAGCATCAGAGGAGCAGGAAAGCTGACATTTCGGGTCTGGACCCTTCTTCAGAAATGAAGAAATGACAAAATGAATATTCAAACTGAACTTCATTTAAAATAACAGTTTAAATACATGAAAAAAATAGCTTTTGTGTGTTTTGGCCTAGCTTCCAAAACATAATGCAGCCATTTCGAGTGGAAACTTGATGATGTTTTGGGGAACTTGCCTGCTGTTAGAGAATTGATGAGAAATCTGAGCTGCATTTTAATGAAGGCCTGCCGAACCACAAACAGCTCAAAATGGCAATGCCTTCCCTGGAATCAATGTGGTATCCATTTCACCAGGTGCAAATCTTGTCTACTGAGCATTACAATATATACAATATAATCAGGGCCTGGCAATTCTTGTGCTTAGCACTGCCCTATTAAGAGCTGTGGCTGCTGAAGGAAGAACACAATACAGAGTTCCAGGATCATAAAACCGTAATGTAAGTAAGGGGAAGGGGGGGATTGTTGGCAAATTGTTGCATATTTAAATAATATCTTGGAGTGTCACTTTATAAATTCAATCACATGACATACTGATGATGTCATCAGCCATTTGGGAAGGAAACAAGAGTTCAGCCTCGAGATAAAATGTTGTGGAGCTGGACGAACACAGCAGGCCAAGCAGCATCAGAGGAGCAGGAAAGCTGACGTTTCGGGTCAAGACCCTTCTTCAGAAATGAAGAAGAAATTAAGAGAAGAAGGGTCTAGACCCGAAATGTCAGCCTTCGCCTGTTGTGTTCATCCAGCTCTACACCTTGTTATGACAGACTTCAGCATCGGCAGTTCCTACAATCTCTTCAAAATTAGAATGTGTTTTTAGTGCTATCTTGTTGCAAACAATAACACTATTCATTGCTTTTTATCTAAGCTTGTCGTTATGACTCATTTGTTTCCTTGTAGAGTAAAGACCTCTTTAATAAACGCTGCTGTTTTAGATGCGTGGATCTGTGGTCTTTGAAGCATAAAAGGTGGGAAGAGTATATATATATATGCAGACTGGGCACGGAACAGCTGCAATAAAAAGCTACCTTCTCACTAAAATTTATGTTCTTTCAAGTAAGAAAACCTTTCTCTCTTTAAAACAAAACCCAGAGTCTGGAGTTCCAATTTTAAAAAAAGGCAGTCAAGTTCTCCCTATCACACAGCTATAAAGCTCCCCTGAAAGAAATACAGCTACAGAAACACTTTTATATTAAGAAGGATGAACACTATGCGAAGGCTGGTTCTTTTCACTATTTTGTTTATTCGAATTGAAACAAAGTGGATGTAAGGCGGTGTGTCATAATGACTCAGAGAACACGGTGTAGAGCTGGATGAACACAGCAGGCCAAGCAGCATCAGAGGAGCAGGAAGGCTGACGTCGGGCCTAGACCCCTGTGCAAATGGCACCTACAGAGACAGCCTACTGCTGCAAACCCGCCTTTCTAGAAGAAACAGGTTTAAGCTGACAAAGCCCAAAAAGGAGCAGCAACGAGAAAAATAAAGGGAAACCGAGGCGGAAAGGAAAAAAAATGGGAAGTAAACCAACACTAGTAAAAGCAATAAATAAACAATGCATTCAAAAACAAATCAGATACATTCAATAAGAAATGGAAGGCAATTAATTACGGTCTGGACAGCCCATGCTGCCATCATATCAGGGGATCAGGGCTGCAAACTAAATGTCCAAGGTTACATCATGTCCTATCATAAGGACAGGCCAATGGGCAGAAGGGTTGGGGCTGTCTTCTTTGGTAAAAGTCTAATTAAATTGATCGGAAGTGATATAGAGTCAAAAAGCATAGAATGTGTGTGGGTAGAGTTGAGAAACCACAAACAAAAAAAGGAGACTGCTGGGAGTTATTTACAATCTTCCCATCAACATCTGGGACAGAAAATGAGTCAGGTGATAGAAAAGATGTGTAAGAAAGGCACGATGTCAATAATCATGGTGTACTTCAAGATGCATACAGACCGGGTAAAGCAGGTTGGTAGTGGATCTGAAGAAAAGGAATCCAGGCAATGTCTACGAGATTTTTTTGGAGTAGCATGAGGTACAGCCCACGAGGGAACAGGCAGTTCTGGATTTGCTGATGTGTATTGAGGCAAACTTACTTAGGGAGCTTAAGGTGAAGAAACCTTAATGGGGTACTGAGCATATTATGATGGAACTCAGCCTGTGGTTTGAGCAGGAGAAGATTGAATAAAATGTAACGGTATTACAATTGAGTAAGTATAACTATAAATACATGAGGGAGGATCTGGCCGCATTTCGTTAGAAGGGAAGACAGTGGAACAGCAATGGCAATGGTTTCTGGAGATAATTCAAGAGGCACAGCAGAGCTTCATTCTGAGGAAAAAGAAACATGCTAAAGGGAAAATGAGGCAACCATGGCTGACAAGGGAATTCAGGGTTCGTAAAAGCAAATCAAAAGGCATACAATGTGGTGAAGGTTAGTGGGAAGCCTTTCAAAAGCAGCGGAGGATAGCTCAAAAAAAAAGGAGTAATGGGAAATGAAGAAAGAGTGCAGGAGCTGAAGAGGGACTTTGCATCAGTTTTCACAGTGAAAGTCATCACCAGCATTACCAGAACATCAAGAGGGTCAAGGGAAAGCATAAGTGTTGTGGCCATCACAAAGATGAAGATCTGAAGGGAGATAAATCACCTGCACCAGATGGACTACACACGAGAGTTTTGAAGGAGATTGTAGAAGCGTTGGTGATGGTCTTTCTGGAATACTGGGTCCTGGATGACTAGAAAATGGCTAATTTAATGCCCCTGTTTAAGTAGGGAGGGAGGCAAAAGACAAGAATCGACAGGCCAGTTAGCCAGCCTTGCCTCAGTTGTTGGAAAGATTTTAAAATGCACTTTTAAGGATGAGATTGCAGAGTTCTTGCAAGTTCACGGTAAAATTGGGCTGGGTCAGTGCAATTTCGTCAAGGACATGGTCACGCCCAACAAATCAAAATGAGGTTATACACTTTGGTAGGAAGAATGGAGGCATGGACTCTTATCTAAATGGGGAAAGGCTTCGGAAATCTGAAGCACAACGGAACTTGAGAGACCTACTTCAAGATTCTTTTCAGGTTAACATGCAGATTCAGTAGAGAGTAGAGATGCACTGTTGAGGCTGTGTAGGGCTCTGGACAGACTGCATTTGGAATATTGTGAGCAGTCTTGGGCTTCAAATTTGGGGAAGGATATGCTGGCATTTGAGGGCGTCCAGAGAAGATTTACAAGAATCATCCCCAAGGATGACAGACTTGTCATATCAGGAGTGGTTCAAGAACAGTGGGTCTGTACTCAATGAAATTTAGAAAGATGTGGGGGGATCTGACTGAAATGTATAGAATACAAAGAAACATGGATAGAGTGACCATGGAGAAGATGTATTCAGTGGGAGGAGGGACCAGGACCCAAGGGCACAGACTCGGAGTGAAGGACAACTCTTTAGAACTGAGATAATGAATTGTTTCTAAAGTCAGATGGTGGTTAATCTGTGGAACTTTTTGCTGCAGAGGTCTGTAGGGGCAGTGCCTTTCAGTGTATTTAAGATAGAGATAGACAAGTTCTTTATTATTAATGGGATCAAGGGTTATGGGAAGAAGGCAGGAGAATAGGGTTGACAAGTATATCAGCCAAGATCAAGTGGCAGAGCAGACTTGATGGGCCAATGCAGACTGATTAAAATTAAAAACATACTGCGGCACGAAAAGCACAGCAAGATCCCACCGCTCACTGACTTCCATAATCATACATTTTTACTAGCATGTCCCCTAATATTAAATGCAGAGAACAGGAACAGCGAAGTGTAAGATGTCATCATTCATTAACTTCTAAAATCATCCTATTTTATTATCATTTCTCCTGATATTAAACCCAGTGAACAGGAATAGATTTTAACTGAGATCACAGGGCAAACGCTCTCTGACTCCACCAAGTGTATATTTTGGAGAACCACTCTCAGAGCCTGTTTTTCTACTTCCCTCCCTCTGTGCTTAAATCTGACACTTAACAGTTGTTTCTGTGACACATTGGAAAATACAAACTGATGTCCCCACTGTCACACTTCCATTCATCACCCATAGTCTGTGCCCATTTTTTCTGGATCTTGGTGCTGTTTCTACATGAAATATTGACGAGTTTTCCATTTCTAACACATTCCTCTCTCTCTTTCACTCTTTGCCCCATACCCCCACCCACACTTCTTTCTCTCTCTCAACTATTATGCTTTGTCTACAATAACAACAGAGGTATCACATTTGGTGGGGAGGGGGCAGTATGGAATGGGGGATTGGGAAAGGAGTGATGCAGTCCATCCACAGACCATGGGCAAACTGAAGCTGGGGGCCCTGTTGACTGGTTTGTGATGTGAAAAGGAAACACTGCCGACAATGGCATGAATAGCAGGATCCTCACAGGCAGCCCAGTGAGACTATCAAGGTGTTCCCTCTCCTTAGCACCCCGCCAGACACCCGACCCTTCACCCTGGTGTGTGCGTGTGTGCCTGTGCGCACGCACTAAGGCAGGCATCTGGTCCTATGGAGAATAAATTAAATACAGAATGGCTTCTGTATACTTCATTATAGCTTCAAATCATTCCCCATACCTCACTGCAGCTGGTGCACAACAAGTTCCCACATAGAAATGCGACAATGAGACTCTACCGGAGTCATTGCTGGAGAGGGTAGTGGAGTCGGCCTCATTAGGGGCATTTAAGCGGCTATTAGATAGGCATATGGCTGATAGTATAAGGTAGCGGTGGAGGTTAGATAGATCTTAGGTTTAGGATAAAAGTTCGGCACAACATCGTGGGCTGAAGGGCCTGTACTGTGCTGTACTGTTCTATGTTCTATGTTCTATGTTCTACCGTTGATGTACTTCACGCAGGCAAGCTAAGAATGAACTGGAGAGCAGAGGGATCGGTACCTTCAGAAACTCAACTAAATGCTTTGAAATCTCTCTACAGAGATTTTCTGAACCGTTAAATTCTGCCAAAAAACACAAGCTTCTTTTGAGAGTGATTTGAAGCTGTCATGAAATTTACAGAAGCCATTCTGTATTTAATTTATTCTCAATAGGATCAGATGCCTGCCTTAGCACATGCACAGACTCAGAGACACACACACACGGACACACACAAGTTGCCAGAGAGGGAATGAGTCGTTACAAAACAAATAGGTTTATAAATAAAGATAGTATAAAAACAAAGACAAAATTCCCCTTGCCCTCCTGTTTCACCCAATTAACCTCTAGATTCAGTGCATCATTCTCCGCCACTTCCGCCACCTGCAATCTGACCCCACTATGAAAGATATATTTCACTCCCCACCCTTATCTGACTTCCAGAGGGATCGCAACTCCCTCATCCGCTCCACACTCCCCACTAGCCTCACTACACCCAGCGGCTTTCCCTGCAACCGCAGGAAGTGCTACTTCTGCCCCTACACCTCCCCACCCCCCGGCCCCCCCACTCACCTCCATCCCAGGCCCCAAAAAAACCTTCCACATCGGACAGATGTTCACCTGCACATCCACTAATGTGGTCTATTGTATCCGCTGCTCCCGATTTCGCCTCTTCTACATCGGTGAGACCAAGCGGAGACTCAGAGACTGCTTTCCAGAGCAGCTATGTTCGGTTCGCGACAAACGACAACACTTCCCAGTCGTGAACCACTTCAATTCCCCTCCCACTCTCTGGACGACATGTTCATCCTGGGCCTCCTCCAGTGTCACAACGATGCCAACGGAAACTGGAGGGGCAGCACTTCATATTCTGCCTTGGAAGCCTACAACCCAATGGTCTCAATGTGGACTTTACGAGCTTCAAAATCTCCCCACTCCTGGCCTCATGCCAAGAGCAACCCTCCCTCTTATCCCTGCCTCCTTGACCTGTCCATCTTCTCTCCCACCTATCCACCCCTCCGACCTCACTGACCAATCCCCACCACTATCTACCTGCAATCACCATCCCACCTACTTTCCCCAGCCCAAAACCCCCACCCTCACAGCACCATGGACCTGGGTTCGATTCCACCCTCGGGCGACTGTCTGTGTGGAGTTTGCACATTCTCCCCAGGTCTGTGTGGGTTTCC
>JAHRHZ010000146.1:91653-118595 GCA_024137785.1 Ginglymostoma cirratum | reverse complement strand
TGCATCTCATCATTTTATGGGCTTTGATCAAGTCTCCAATCAGTCTCCATTGTTCATGAGAAAACAACTCAAGTTTCCCTAGCCTGTCTTGAGAGCTCATAGCCTCTAATCCAGGCAAAGGCCTGGTAAACCTCTTCTGTGCCCACTCTAAAGCCTCCACATACTTCCTGTAATGTGGCGATCAGAATTGAATGCAATACTCTAAGTGTGGCCAAACAAATGTCTTATAAAGATGCAACATGGCATCCTGACTCTTGCACTCAGTTTCCTGGCCAATAAAGGTAAGCTTGCCATATGCCTTCTTTACCACTTGCATGGCCACTTTCAGGGAAATATGGACTTGAACCCCAAGATCATTCTTTTCAGTGCTTTTCAGAGTCCTGCCATTAACTGTATACTTTTCCTTAATATTTGATCACCCAAACTGCAGCAACTCACACTTACATGGATTAAACTCCATATGCCATTTCTCTGTCCATATCTGCAACTGTTCTGTATCTCTTTGTGTCCTTTGACAATCTTTTACACTATCCACATCTCCACAGATCTTTGTATCGTTTGCAAACTTACTAACCCATTCACTGTTTGTTCATCTCAGTCTTTCAAATATATCACAAATAGCAAAGTCCAGATCACTGTGGAACATCCCTAGTCACGGACCTCAATCCTGAAACACATCTTCCCACCACTGCCCTCGGTCTGCTATGGGCAAGCTAATTCTGAATCCACGTGGCGAAGTCAACAGGGATCCCATGCATCTTGATCTTCTGGATGAGCCTACAATGGGGGACCTTATTGAAAGTCTTACTGGTATCCACGTGGACAACATCCACTGCTCCACCCTCATCGATCATCTTTGTCACCTCCTTAAAAAACTCAATCAAGTTAGTAAGACACGACCAGCCCTGCACAAAGCCATGTTGACTGTCCCTAATTAGTCCCTATTTTAGATCCTATCGAAACGAATTTTCTCCATTATCTTCCCAACCACCGATGCGAGACTCACAGATCTATAGTTTCCTGGATTATCCCTCTTCCCCTTCTTGAACAGTGGAACATTAGCTACTCTCCAGTCAGTCAGGACCTCTCCCATAGCTTGTGAGGTTAAAATGATCTTGGTCAAGGTCACAGCAATCATGCCTATCTCAATAAGATGGAGTGGATACATCGGGCTCTGAGGGCTTAGCCACCTTAATGCGCATCAAGTGACTCAACACCTCTTCTTTCTTGATCTCACATCCGAGAATGTTGCGTGGGGATGAATTGCTTCGGTTATGAGGGTACATTTGACAGGCTATGTTTGCTTTACTGGGAGCAGAGGAAGCTCTCTGGGGGACAGGCATTGGATTATGAAAGTCACAGGTGGGATAGAATGTGAGAATCTTTTCCCCATTTTAAACTTGTCTGAGACCAGAGGGCATAAGGTGAGGGGATCTGATGAAACAATTATTCACCCAGGGCTGGTATAAACATAAGAATGTGCTCCATCTTTGTACCCTCTTCCAGCCACAATAGTTCTCATCACCTCAGGTGGCACGGTGGCTCAGTGGTTAGCACTGCAGCCTCACAGCGCCAGGGACCTGGGTTTGATTCCAGCCTCAGGTGACTGTCTGTGTGGAGTTTGCTCATTCTCCCCACGTCTGCGTGGGTTTGCTCTGGTTTCCTCCCACAGTCCAAAGATGTGCAGGCTAGGTGGATTGGCTATGCTAAATTGCCCATAGTGTTCAGGGGTGTGTGGGTTATAGGGGGATGGGTCTTTTTGGGATGCTCCAAGGGTCAGTGTGGACTTGTTGGGCTGAAGGGCCTGTTTCCACACTGCAGGGATTCTGATCTTCTTAATCTCTATTACATCCACTGGATGATACAACCCTCCCTGTAAGTGTATACATCAGGAAATTGGAGGGCTGTGTATCAAGGAGAGTGCACATATTATTGGGGAACCTCATTCTATACACGGATTCATAATCCATCTTCAGAAACAATCCCTTAGTTGAGTCCAGACAGGATATCCCTTTTCTTTTTTCCCTTCTGTTTTCTTCAATATATTTTTTAACCACTATTTTCTGTCATTTATTTAGTTGCTCGTGTCCAATTTCAGTTAAACCCTTTGTCCCTTTTTCTGCCATCTTGAATGACATTAAGATGAGAGGGGAAAGACATAAAAGGGACCTAAGGGGCAATTTTTCACGCAGAGAGTGGCGCGTGTATGGAATCAGCTGCCAAACGAAGTGGAGGAGGCCGGTTCAATTACAACATGTAAAAATGCATTTGGATGTGTATATAAATAGGAAGGGTTTAGGTGGATATGAGCTAAACATTCCCAAATGGAACAAGATTAATTTAGGATATCTGGTTGGCATGGACGAGTTGGACCAAAGGGTCTGATTCCGTGCTCTATGACTCCAGGGCTCTACGTGACTTTGCGTCAGCAACTGTCACCATCAGTCAGACTACATTTGGATATCATGTGTAATTCTGTGTCCCTTATTTCAGGAAGGATGTTAAAGCCCTGGAAACAGTGCAAAATGGATTTACTGCAATGATAATACAAATGAGGGAGTTTAAATACAAGGAAAGATTAGAGAAATTGGGCTAATTGCCTTGGAGAGCATTAACTTTGATCTGATTTTGGTGTTCAAAATTATGAACACTTAACAGGGTAAAGAAGGTTAAACAGGATAAAAGAAGGTAAAATTCCACTAGTCGGAATGTCAGTAACTAGGGGTCACAACATCAAGGCTGGCAGCAAGACAGCTAGGAATGAGGTGAGGAGAAATTTCTGTTCTCAGTTGTTGGGATTTGGAATATGCTCCATGGGAGAGAGAGAGGTAGAGGTGGAGGTGGATTCCATATGAAGTTTAAAAAAAAATTGCATACATATTTGAAAGTGATGGATTCAGAGACCTACAGAGATAGGGCTGGAGAATAGGATGAGCTGGGTTGGTCCTTCAGAAACCAGTACATACATAATGGTTCAAATGGTCTCCTTCTGTGGCGTCAAATTCAATGATTCCACTGTTCACATGCTTCAAACTTTGGATTTCAAAATTTCCCTTCACCTGAGCCCTGGCCCTGTTTATATTTCAACTCCAGTCAATGATGACAATTTGGGTGACTATGTCAGATCCTGATGTGATGTTTACTTTCAGTTTCCCAACTGTTCATGCTCCCCTCCTAAAGCCCTGTCAATTTACTTAATATGTCAAATAAAGAAGAACCTACGCAAATACAAATGCTTGTTGTGAAACAGAGTCGCATTTATCTGGTAAGTTCTGGGGCTGACACATGGGAAGAAAGTGACCGAGAAAGCTGTTGAATTGTCTAAATGAAAAACGTGATTCACTGATGCTATGCAGGGAAGGAAACCTGCTACCAGTCTAGATCTATACGAGATACTGACCTCTCTGGGAAGGCAGACAGAAAGAGACAGATTAGGAGAGAGAAAAAGGTGAGGGCAAAAGGTGATGATTTCTATCTATACACATCAACCAGAACTTTGAGAGAATCTCCCAAACGCACACACTCCGTCAACCAGAAGGACCACTGCAGTAGGTTCATGTGAACACCATCACTCATGGCGTGTGGAATGCAGTGCAGGCAGTGGTAGTGGAGTCAGCTACTTTAGAGACTTTTAAAGTGACTCTCGGATAGGCACACGGAGGATAATAAAATGTAGGGTATGCAGGGTAGATTGATCTTAGTAGAGCAATAGGTCGGCACAACATTGTGGGCCAAGGGCCTGTATTGTGCTGTAATGTTCTATGTTCTAACTCCAAGTTCCCTTCCTGACTTGTCTGACACCCAGTACTGGATGAGCAGAAGTTTCTTCTGTTGAAGGGGTAGCATAGTGTCTCAGTGATTAACACTGCTGCTTCACAGCAGCAGGGACCCAGGTTCGAATCCAGGCTTGGGCAACTATCTGTATGGAGTTTGCACATTCTCCCCATGTGTGTGTGGGTTTCCTCCCACAGTCCAAAGATGTGCAAGTTGGGTGGTTTGGCCATAGGAACTGCAGGGAAAGGGTAGAAGGGGGTGGGATGCTCTTTGTTGAGTTGTCGTGAATGTTTTGGGCCAAATGGCCTGTTTCCACACTCTAGGGATTCTATGATGAAATGTTAGAAAGTCTGAGGGCACGTCCTTTGTAACTGTGACAAACTCCATCCATCTCCCTGTAAACTGTCTCAATCTGAATCACACTGGTCACAACCAAAGTGAAACATTTCCCACCAAACTAAAACAAAACAAAAGAACTGTGGATGCTGTAAATCAGGAACAAAAACAGAAGTTACTAGAAAAGCTCAGCACGTTTCAGAGCTTTCAGAACAGTCACCGGACCCGAAACATTCAGTCTGATTTTCTCTTCACCGATGCTGCTGCCCTGCTGAGCTTTTCCAGCAACTTCTGTTTTTGTCCCACCAAACTGAGTGCCCAACCACAGTTCCCCATTATCTAGATCACCTACATCTAACTCTGTAACATCATCCAACTCCATGCTAGTCTCAGCTCATCTACTGCTCAAACTCTCATCCATTCCATTGTAACCTCTCACGACTGAACTATGCTGACACATTCTGTGCTGATCTCCCATACCAATAATATAATCTTGTAATCCTGATTTCATCCAAAATTCCGCTCCCCATTTGCTTATTCGCACCAAGTCTTCTCCCATCAACCTCCGGTGCTCCTTCATCAGCGAAGGCTTCTGGTTAAAATGGACCAAAATTTTAGAATAGACGCAGAAATCTCTTGAGAATCTCAACTGGTATGGCAGCATCTGAGCAGGGTTCAAAGTTTAAGCCCAATCCCCTTTTTTCAGAAAAGATTTTGATTCAGTCCTCCAGCATCCACGGTTCTTTGATTTATTTTACCATTCCTGATGTCTACACCTGAAATGTGAGATCTGCTGTGTCTTCACAAATGCTGCCAGACTTGTTGAGTTTCTTCAGCAATTGTTCTTTTTGTTCCTGTTTCCTTTGCTGGTTGTGACCTTTGATTTCTCTCCCCAGAAAGCAGTCAACCTAGTGTCATTGATGCAGTAACAGACACAACATTTTAAAGCTGTCAACAGGACTAAGAAGGAAATTCAAAACCTCACAAGAATATAACCAGTATAAGAGTCAAAGAAAGTAAGGCAATTGCAAAGAGAGGTGATCATACAAAGATGAAACAGAAAAATAAGTGGACATGGATTCAGATCCACAGTGAAGGAGCCACACTAACTCCACAGCCTGGGAACTCTCTGAAAGAGCAGCACAGAACTAAAATCTCAGTAATGTAGGCTCATAGTCAAAACAACTCACCTCTGAAACTATTCAGCCATTGATATGAAGTTAGTGTCCATTATTAAGGATGAGATTGTAGAGTATTTGGAAGTGCATGATAAAATAGGGTCGAGTCAGCATAGCTTTGCGAAGGCCAGGTCATGCCTGACAAATCAAATATAAATTCTTTGACAATAACAATCAAGTTAGACAAAGGAAAACCAGCGGATGTGAGATAACAAGGTGTGGAGCTGGATGAACACAGCCGGCCAAGCAGCATCAGAGGAGCAGGAAGGCTGGTGTTTTGGGCCTAGATTCTTCTTCTGATCCATTTCTGAAGAACGGTCTAGACCCGAAACATCAGCCTTCCTGCTCCTCTGATGCTGCTTGGCCTGCTGTGTTCATCCAGCTCTACACCTTGTTATCTCAGATTCTCCAGCATCTGCAGTTCCTACTATCCATCACCAGTGATCTACCTGGATTTCTAGAAGGCCTTTGACAAGGTGCCCCATATAAAATATGCTAGCCCAGATAAGAGCCCATGGTAAGCCCAGGCAAGTTACTGGCATGGAAAGAGAACTGGCTGAGTGGAGTTGTTGGATGTTTCACTGAGCTGACTGGTTTTTATGCAAACATTTCATCTCCTTTCTAGGTCACCAACAAACATTTGCACGGAAACCAGTCAGCTCGGTGAAACAACCAATAACTCCAACCACAACCTGAGCTACAGATCTTCATTAAAACGTGAGACTGGCTGACTGACAAAGGCAGACAGTAGGGATAAAGGGGTCTTTTTCAGGATGGCAGCTGGGGACAAGTGGAGTTCCACAGGTCCATGTTGCGACAATAACTGTTCACGTTATACATTAACGATCTGGGCAAAGGAACTGAGGGCACTGTAGCCAAGTTCACAGATGACCCAACGACAGGTAGAGGGATGGGTAGGGGTGACAAAGTGGGGAAGTTGCAGAAAGATGTAGAAAGGCAAGGAAAATGGGCAAAAAAGTGGCAAATGGCAAGTGGTTCCTAGATCATTGCAATTGGTAATGGTCTTGGTGATTGCAACAGGTTTGGACAATGAGTAGCTGATCAAATAAAATATGGCTATCCCAGGAGTCAATACCAATTTTTTGGCTTCAACTCCCTTGGTTTGGAAGGTCGAACACTGTTAATGGATCTGCTGTGCAATCTCAAACACAGTGGCTCAGTGGTGAGCACTGCTGCCTCCCAGTGCCAGGGATTGGATTTGATCCCAATCTCGGGCGACTGGCGATGTGGAGTTTGCATGTTCTGCCCTGGTCTGCATGGGTCCCCACAGGGTGCTCCGCTTTACTCCCACAGTCCAAAGAAAGACAAGTTAGGTTGATTGGCTATGCTAAATTACCCATAGAGTTCAGGGATGTGAAGACTAGATGCATTAGCCATGGGAAAGGCAGAGTTACAGAAATAGAATAGGATAGGGTAGGAGAGAAAATGGGTCTGGACAGGATGATCTTCAAGGGGTTGGTGTGGACTTCTTGGGCTCAATGGCCTGTTTTCACAGTGTAGGGATTCTATATCATGCCATGTGTTGTCCTTAATCCTACAGGCCAAGGGCATTTCATGGACCCATCTAATTTCCTTTTGAAGTTCTTTTCTGTTCCCTTTATACTCCAAGAGCCTTGTCTAATTGCTATTTCTGAAACATGATGTTCCTTTTCACTAAACGTACAATATCATCCGTCATCCAAGGGTCCAGAATCTTGTCAGCCTGATCTTTCATTTTCAGAGGTATATGTTTGCCTTGAACTCTGGTCAATTGGGCTTTAAAAGACTCCAACATGTCAGATGTGGATTTACTCTTAAACAGCCACCCCAAATAGGATTTCTCCAGTTTGAATCATAGAGGTATACAGCATGAAAATAGGCCCTTCGGCCCAATTCTTCCATGTTGATCAGGTTTCCCAAACTGGTTCCATTTGCCTGCATTAAACCTCTAAACCTTTCCAACCCACATACTTGCCCAAATATCTTTTAAATGTTAATTTACACAGCTCCAACACCTCCTCTGGTAGGTCATTACATAGATGCACCATCTCTGTGTGATTAAATTGCCTCTCAGGTTCCCCTTAAATCTTTCCACTCTCACCTTAAACCTCTGCCCTCTTATTTTAGATTCCACTACCATCAGGAAAAGACCTTGGCTATTGACTTGATCTATGGCCCTTGTAATGATATAAACCTCTCTAAAGTTACCACCCAACCTCTGAAGCAATAGGGAAAGAAGTCCAACTTTATCCAACCTCTTTCTGTAACTCAAAGCCTCCAGTCTCCGTAACATTTTTGCATCCAGGAAAATAACATCCTTCCTACAGCAGGGTGGCCAGAACTGTACACAGTACTCCAAATGTGGCCACACCAACGTCTTGTACAGATGTAACATGTCATCCCAACTGCTGCACACAGAAACTTGACAGTAGCCTGCCAGCAAAATGATTGACTCTTATTTCAAACTATTAAGTGTATCTTGTTCTAAAGCCAGAGTGAGCAAAACAAGACCCAAAAAGAGGTAATGGGGTATAGAGGGTCTGTGAGGATGTCAGCCTTGAGGGGGGCAGATGTTTGCCTCTTGTGTAGAAACCATGAAGACACTTTGAATTCCTTGAACAAACCAATAGAGATTTTATTTTAACCCCCGGGTTTGTCCCTGTCCCAGAGGCGTTTGATGGGGTCAGTGTGAGATGGGGATTTAATTTATTTATTTTCAGAGGAGAAGAAACTTTCCTCTGAATTTTATACCTTTGACCCTGTCCTGGAAGTGTCCAATGGGGATGGAGCTGAGGGGATTTGAATTTTAATTTCCTTTGAGTTTGAATGAGTAAAAGTAACGCTCTGTATTGAGCGTTATCTCCACCCCCAGAGTATTGGTGGGGTCAGAACCATGGGAAAGTCATTTTTAAGAATCAAAGGGACATTATTTTGAGTTCAAGAGAATTGAGGGATTTTCGAGTTCCAAAGAATCGAGGAAATTTTAATTTTAAGAGAAATTCAGAGAACAATGCAGCAGTAATATGCTTGCTATCAAAACAGGACAAATGTGCCTTTGTCCGATATGGGACTACAATCTCAGACAATACCTCTTTAAAAAAGTGGTCCAAATGGACAGAATTCTGTAGCAGCCTAACCTGGCCCTGGACCACAGGTTTCACAGCCCAAGGCACATGGCAGGAAGCATGCAACAAATGAGGAAAGGAGGCCACTGAGATAACCACAGCAATAGCAATAGCATGTATCCAAGAAGACTCCCGTAGACGACTAGCTGAGATTAAATCGCTGCAGGAGCAATTAGAAATCACGACTAATGAATTGGAAAATTTAAAACTTGTAGTTAAAGAGCAGGATACCAGAATACCGAAAAATCTGATGCATGTGGGATTGTTGCAGTCACATTTGGAAAGAGCCCATTCTGGTGAGAGGAGGGCTATTGAGGATCAGGAGGCAGCCTCATCGTACATTGACAAGCTGGAAGAATAGTGCAGGGAGCTCCATGCAGCCATACAGCTTGTCCAATGCACATCAGCCCCAATATGGAGCATTCAAACTGCCAGGAAAAAAATACGATCCCGAGAGAACCAGATCTCTGCTTACAATGGGATAATGTGTGCCTCTGGGGTTCTACCTCCCCATGGAGATAACAAGAGGCTCTGCACTGACTCACCCACTCCCAATCCACCTCTGCCCCACACTTGGGAACCCCCAACTCCCTTCTCCCAGGTGGCTGCACATCCAGCACCCATCGCCCTCCAGACCCCAACACACAGCCAGCACCACAGCCCTGTGAATCCTGTGGTCACCCAGCATCACACAGCTGACGGTCGCACTACATGTACCATACCTATTTCAGCCACCCAACTGGCAGGCATTGCCAAACAGTGACACTTTTTTGGCATCCACCTCAGACCCATATACATTTTTTGATGAAATCTACCAACAGACTGTCACACATGGACTGGACCCTCCCTGAGGACCAACAACTCGAGAGGGCGATCACTTGCTGTCATGAAGGCAGCAGTCCTTACTGCTGTAGGGCAGGTTAAGGCAGACCATATAGACAGCTCTGCACAAGTGCTGACAACAACAAGGGGAACACCCCACCAGCTTTGCCCGGAGACTCTGGGTCCGATTAATCCATGTTTTCAGGGACATTACCCGCGCTTGTCTTACCAATGCACAATGGAAGAGCTGGGTCTGCACCCTTGTCTCCTATGCCTCAGAAAGGGGGAGGCATGTATGTCTGAGATGTGACTCCTCTGAAGCCTCCTGTAATGAGGCTTGAGCCCTCCGCAAAATAAGTGCTGTGTCGGAGAGGGACATGAGGATACAGCAGCCATCCGGAATGTCAGGCTGCATAAGTGCAATCCAGACTTCTCATAGGCCCCTCTGCATTGGAGGCGTGAAAGAAGGAGCAGGAATACACCAAGGATTCCCAGACAGACTACCCCTCTATACAAGTCCCCCACCCCCAGAAGAGGGAAATCCCACAAATGAACCCCAAACCTAATCTGTGCTATAACTGCGGCCAAAGCGTCCATTTCATTCTGGAATGTTGGGCACTTAAACTTCCAACCTGGCACTGAGAAGTTTGGAAAAAGGAGTCAACATCCAGGGCGCTTTCCTCACAGCAAGAGCTGGAACGAAAACAGGCCGTGGCTTATATGGTGGGGATGACAGGGGCAATCACGTAATGGCAATTACTTTAAAGGTCCCCAGCCACAAATGCACAAGCTGCCATCCACACATGTCAGGGTCCCAGAGGACTGGAAAATCACTAATGTGACATCCCTGTTTAAAAAGGGAGTAAAGGCAAAAGACAGAAAATTACAAGCCGATTAGCCTAACCTAGGTCATTCGTAAGATTTTGGAGTCCATTGTAAAGGACGAGATTTCTAAATATTTGGAAGTGTGTGGTAAAGTAGGGCAAAGTCAGCTTGGTTTCATCAAGGGGAGGTCATGTATGACAAATCTGCTAGAATTCTTTGAGGAAGTAACGAGCAGGGTAGACCAAGGAGAGCCAATGGATGTTATCAACCTGGACTTCAAGAAGGCCTTTGACAAGGTGCCACACAGGAGGCTGCTGCGTAAGATAAGGGCCCATGTTGTTAGAGACAAGGTACTAGCATGGATATAAAATTGGCTGTCTGGCAGAAAGCAGAGATTGTGGATAAAAGGGTCTTTCTCAGGATGGCAGCCGGGGACATGTGGTGTTCTGCAAGGGTCAGTGTTGGGACCACAATTTTTCACTTTGTACATTAATGATCTAGTTGAAGGAACCGTGGGCATTCTGGCTACGTTTGCAGACGATACAAAGATAGGTAGAGGGACAGGTAGTATTGAGGAGGTGGAGAGGCTGCAGAAGGATTTGGACGGGTTAGGAGCGTGCGCAAAGAAGTGACAGATGGAGTACAACGTGGGAAAGTGTGAGGTTAGGCACTTTGGGTAGAAGAATAAAAGCATGGACTATTTTCTAAATGGGGAGAAAATTCAGAAGTCTGAAGTGCAAAGAGACTTGGGAGTTCTAGTCCAGGATTCTCTCAAGGTAAACTTGCAGGTTGGGTCAGTAGTCAGGAAGACAAATGCAACGTTGGCATTTATTTTGAGAGGATTTGAATATAAAAGCAGGGATGTACTACTGAGGCTCTGGTCAGGCCACATTTGGGGTATTGTGTGCAGTTTTGGGCGCCATATCTCAAGGAAGGATGTACTGGCCCTGGAGCGGATTCAGAGAAGGTTCACAAGAATGGTCCAGGAATGAAAAGCTTAACATATGAGGACCCTTGAGGCTGGGACTATACTTATTGGAGTTTAAAAGGATGAGGGGATCTAATTGAAACTTACAGGATACTGTATGGCCTGGACTGAGTGGATGTTGGGAAGATGCTTCCATTGATAGGAGAGACTAGGACCCAAGGACACAGCCTTAGAATAAAGGGAAGGCCTTTTAGAACAGAGATAAGGAGAAACTTATTCAGCCAGAGAGTGCTAAATCTATGGAATTCACTGCCACAGAAGGCTGTGGAGGCCAGGTCATTGAGTACATTGAAGACTGAGATAGATCGGTTCTTGGTTATCAAGGGGATGAAGGGTTACAGGGAGAAAGCGGGAGAAAGGGGTTGAGGAATTTATCAGCCATGATTGAATGGCGGCAGAGACTCGATGGGACGAATGGCTCCTTTGTCTTATGGTCTTAAAGAGTACTTTCTATTAGATTGAATCAAATCCAGTTATCTGCAGCCCTCTTTTCCTGGTCTGTATATTACTTTTACAGATTAGAAGCCAAAAAAAGTACTCTTAGTAACAGAATTTGTAAAGACTTCCCTACTTTTCCCCACTACTCACCAATCAGCTGTCTCCCTTGTCATCACCTTCAGTAGTGCAAGACCACTCACTTTCCCTCAGTTTATAGTCCTCACATTGATTTAATTCCTGGTTGGAGGAGGAAGCAAGGAAATACTGAAATAGGATTTTGGGGCTTGACTGTCCCTTGACAATACTCCCTCCATAAACCACTGTTTGGTATTGGTGACAGCACCAATGCAAAACATCACCCCAACCACCAATCAACATCATCACAACCCTCTGCTCAATGCTTGTCATCACTTGAACTTGGAGTGTTTCTTTTCAACGTCCCCCTTCTGGTAGTGGTGACAGCGCCGATGCAAGTGTCCGTCGTGACCGCCAATCAGCTTCGTCGCAGCCCTCTGCTAGTCCAATAAGCCTGTCTTGTTTTTCAATTCCAGCCAAATAACTTCACCGAATGCACCGAATAGCATCCTTAAATACAGCCATAAAGTTATGCCTAATAAAAGCAAGGACACTCCCCCTCCTTTCTCACCCACTTTCTCTCCTTTCTTTCGCATCTATACACTGGAACATTTAATTGCCAGCCCTGTCCATCCTAGAGCTACGTCTCTGGAGCATCTATGCTATCCCAGTCCCGTGTTCCCAACCTGTCAGGTTTCTGGAATTGAAATAAATGCAGTTTAATTTATCAGTACAACCTCATTCTATACTTTGCTCCTGCCTACCTTGACTGTTTGACTCTTTCTTTTTCTAAACTGCACCAGCCTCAGACTGATCAATTTTTTCCACTATCTCTCTGGGTCCCAAACCCACTCACCTACTTTGGTCCAACTTGTCCATGCAAACCAGATAAGCTAAATTAACCTAGTCAGTTTTGCCAGTATTTGGCCCATATCCCTCTAGACCCTTCCTATTCATATACCCATACAGATGCTTTTTAAATGTTGGAACTGTACCAGCCTCAACCACTTTCTCTGGCAGCTCAGTCCAAACACGCAACATCCTCTGCGTGAAAATGTTGGCCTTTATGTCCCTTTAAAATTTTTCCCCTCTCATCTTAAACCTGTGCCCTCTGTTTTCAGACTCCAATGCCCTGAGCAAAAGACCTTGTCTATTTAGCCTACCCATGCTCCTCATGATTTTATAAACTTCTGTCAGGTCACCGCTCGGCCTCCAACATTCAGGAAAACTAGCTCCAGCCAATTCAGCTTCTCCCGATATCTCAAGCCTTCCAATCCAGGCAATATTTTTGTAAATCTTTTCTGAATCCTTTCAAGTTTCACAACAACCTTTCCATAGCAGGGATAACATAGTATTCCAAAAGTGGCCCAACCAATGTCCTGCACATCTGTAACATGACCTCCCTACTCCTATACTTGACGCACTGACCTATAAAGGCAAGCGTACTAAACACGTCAACCTGTGACTTCAATTTCAAGGAACTATGAACCTGCACAATTCAGATAGAAACTTAATCTCCACACTATATGATTTCAGCTGGAGTTCCTTCATGCAATACTTTGGGTGAGGAAAAAGGGGCAATTAAGATGAGTTATGGCACAAAATTACAAGCAAAAGAGTCAAGTGGGAGAAACAGTTTCCAAAGGCATTAATGACCATTAACCAGAGGATTCTGATTGAAGATATCTGGCAAAAAAAAAAGAAGCTGGGAGAAGCATCACAGAATTGTTCAACCATCGCAGTCATCATGAATGATTCTGCGCCTGAACATTATTTACTTGTGATCCCAGTTGGAATGCAACTGGAGACAAGTTGATTGTAATGGTTATGGGGGAGTTCGATCAAGTTTACAACTGCCCATAATGTCTGCAATGGAGGGTGTGATGGGAATTCACAAGACAGCAACTCTGAACTGAAAGCCTCTGCACAAACTAGAAATGTGAATGTGAACTGAAAGTGTAGCTCTGTGCACTTATTCCTAAAGCCATTGTGAGAAGATGGCTCTGATCCTGAGCCAGACATTTGTCCATATGTGAATGTGTAAAAAAAAATTCCTGGAGTCTGCAAAGCTGGTCCAATGCAGGCTCTCTATTAGAACAATTCAACTAGCTTCACTCACTAATCTTTTCATTAGAACGATGAGTAACCAAACTCAAAATGTCAACACCGCTATCTTGCTACACACTCTGCCAGACCTGCTGAGTTGTTGTTTCTCACCACCCCCCACCCCGTACCTTGAATGTATTATTAAAGGACTCGCCTACATCATTCTAGCTGTGCTGTGGCAATAGGCAAGCTCACCAATTACTAATGGTAACTCCACAAGATGAAAAACAAAATACATTTTCATTTCATAGATAATGTGTCACTGAGTTAGTTTGCAAAGCTCTACCACAAACGGTCATTTCTCCACGTTATATTCCATCTGCCCATTACCTGCCCACTCAGTGAAGCTGTCCATTTCAGTTCACAGCCTCCTTGGTCATCCCCACAGCTTTCTCTGCTACCCAACATTGGTCTTATCATTGAACCTGGAGACATTACACAGAAACATAGAGTCACAGAGTAATACAGCAAATAAACAGACCCTTCGGCCCAAATTGGTCCATGCTGACTATGGTGCCCGATCAGCTCGTTCCAACTGCCCACATTTGGTCCATATCCTTCTAAATCCTTCCCATCCATGTATCTATCCAGGTGTAGAGCTGGATGAACACAGCAGGCCAAGCAGCATCAGAGGAGCAGGAAGGCTGACGTTTCGCGTCTCGACCCTTCTTCAGAAATGGGGGAGGGGAAGGGGGTTCTGAAATAAATAGGGAGGGGGGGGTGGATAGAAGATGGATAAAGGAGAAGTTAGGTGGAGAGGAGACAGACAGGTCAAGGAGACAGGGTTGGAGCCAGTGAAGGTGAGCTTAGGTAGGGAGTTAGGGAGGCGATAGGTTGGACCAGGGAGGACGGACAGGTCAAGGAGGCGGGATGAGGCTAGTAGGTAGGAGGTGGGGGTGGGGCTTGGCGTGGTAGGAGTGGATAGGTGGGAGGACAGGTTAGGGAGGCGGGGATGAGCTGGGCTGGTTTTGGGATGTGGTCGGGGGCGGCGAGATTTTGAAGCTTGTGAAGTCCACATTGATACCATTGGGCTGCAGGGTTCCCAAGCAAAATATGAGATGCTGTTCCTGCAGTCTTCGGGTGGCATCACTGTGGCACTGCAGGAGGCCCAGGATGGACATGTCGTCTGAGGAGTGGGAGGGGGAGTTGAAATGGTTCCCGACTGGGAGGTGCAGTTGTTTGTTGTGAACCGAGCGTAGGTGTTCCACAAAGCGGTCCCCAAGCCTCCGCTTGGTTTCCCCACTGTACAGGAGACCACAACTGGAACAGTGGGTACAGTATATCACATTAGCAGATGTGCAAGTGAACATCTGATGGATGTGGAAGGTCTTTTTAGGGCCTGGGATGGGAGTGAGGGGGTAGGTGTAGGGGCAGGTGTAGTACCTCCTGTAGTTGCAGGGAAAAGTGCCGGGGGTAGTGAGGCTTGTGGGGAGTGTGGAATGGACAAGGGAGTCATGGAGAGAGCAGTCCCTCCCGAAAGCAGATAAGGATGAGGAGGGAAATATGTCTTTGGTAGTGGGGTCGGATTGTAGATGGCAGAAGTGTCAGAGGATGATACGTTGGATCCAGAGGTTGGTAGAGTGGTTCATGAGGACGAGGGGGATTCTGTTTTGGTTGTTATTGTGGGCAGAGATTAGTTGCGGGAAATGAGAGAGACACGGTCAAGGGCATTTTCGACCACTGTGGAGGGGAAGTTGTGGCCCTTGAAAAATGTGAACATTTGGGATGACCGGGAGTGGAATGCCTCATGTCGGGAGCAGATGTGGCAGAGGCGAAGGAATTGGCAATAGGGGATGGCCTTTTTGCAGGAAGGTGGGTGGGAGGAGGTGTATTCTAGGTAACTGTGGGAGTTGGTAGGATTTAAATGGATATTGGTTTCCAGGTGGTTGCCAGAGATGGAAACAGAGAGGTCCAAGAAGGAGGGAGAGGCATCAGAGATGTTTCAGGTGAACTTAAGGTTGGGGTGGAAGGTGTTAGTGAAGTGGGTGAACTGATCGAGTTCCTCGTGGGAGCACGAGGTGGCGCCGATACAGTCATCGATATAACGGAGGAAGAGATCGGAGATAGTATAGCTTCTTGAAAAACGAGGACATCTGGGATGCTTGGGAGTGGAATGCCTCACCTCGGGAGCAGATGCGGCAGAGGCGAAGGAATTGGGAATAAGGGATGGCCTCCTCCACTCTCCCCGTGACTCCCTTGTCCACTCCCACCAGCCAAACCACACCCGGCACTTTTCCCTGCAACCGCAGGAAGTGCTACACCTGCCCCTACACCTCCCCCCTCGCCCCCATCCCAGGCCCCAAGAAGACCTTCTATATCAAACAGATGTTCACCTGCACATCTACCAATGTGGTATACTGCATCCTCTGTTCCCGTTGCGGCCTCCTCTAAATTGGGGAAACCAAGCGGAGGCTTGGGGACCACTCTGTGGAACACCTATGCCTTATTTGCCAGAGCCACCTCACATCCTTTGTTTGCTCTTCTGACTTCCCTCTTGTGTGCTCCTACACTTTTTATAGTCATCTAGGGATTCACTTGAGCCCAATAGCTTAAACCTAATGGATGCATTCTTCTTTTTCCTGACCAGAGTATAGAAGATAGGAGCAGGAGTAAGCCATTTGGTCCCTCAAGTCTGCTTGCCCATTCAATATGATCAAGGCTGATCGTTGAGCTCAATTCTGTAATACCATTCTCCCTTCATCTGCCTCGGTCCCGATAGACAGCAGAATAAAATCTAGATAATGAATGAGAGAGATTGTGCATGAAAGAGAGAGACATAGTGAGATTGTGTATGAGAGAGAAAAAGTGAGATTGTGTGAGAGAGTACACACCAAACCTCAGAGTATCCCCCTAGACCCATCCCCCTATAACCCACCTAATCTACACATCCCTGAGCACTACAGTGCAATTTAGCATGGCCAATCCACCTAACCTGCACATCTATGGACTGTGGGAGGAAACCAGAGCACCCGGAGGAAACCCATGCAGAGAACGTACAAGCCCCACATAGACAGTCGCCCAAGGGTGAACTCAAACTCGGGTCCCTGGTACTTTCAGGTAACAGTGCTAACCACTGAGCCACCGTGCCACCTGTGATTGGAGGTCAGCTTTAATTTTTCAGTGCAGACTTAGAATAATTTGATCCCCTTTCCTCACTGTCACATATCAATCCCTCATAAAATCTGGGAACACATCATTTTGACTGAATGAGCAGATTAACTTCCTATCAACTGTCCTCTTTCCAATTTACTTTCTAAACTATCTCTGCTGAGTCAGTGTTTAACTCTAAGACTGTCTTGGATGTTACGAACCAGGAATCTAGCAGAAAATCAGAACAGAACAGGGAGAATCAAACAAAGAATGTGAATTAATGGAAGAGTTCAGTCCCTGTTGAGAATGTTGAGCCAGCAATATATTGACCCTGTTGTATCACAGTCAAGATTTCAGGACTGTGCCTTTTGTTTGTGCGCGTGTGTATCTGTGTTTGGAGGTGTGCGATGGAGACGGTTTAGACTGAGTTTAACTCTGCATCTCTACTTGGACAATGCCTGTCCTTCACATATTTGCTACAACGTCATCCAGAGAGCTCCCTGTGCTGTACCTATCTTGGGAGTCATTGATATAAACAGTGTAGAGAGAGCTTTACTCTCTATCCATCCCTATTAAACAGGAATAATCATCAGAATTTGCAGATCACACACAAATTGACAATGGAGTAAACAGGGAAGAGTAGTAGACTTTGGGAGGATACAAGCAGATGCTGTTTACTGTCGTTCTGAAGATATTTGAGGATGGAAGTGTTCCACAGGATTCCTGATGTTGTCTCAGTAAAGCAGTCTTTGACCTCACTGTTGATGGTCAATTAATATGAAGAAGAGAATTCCAGTGAAATAGGCATGTGAGAGATGAGAGCTTTCTGTTTGTCATAAACAGCAAAAATGTCCTTGAGGCCTGGCCTGGAATTTGCATTTTAATCATCCAAATCACACCCTGACACTGAGCACCCTCAAGGTAACTGAGGGATGGACATTTATAAAACACATTTCATGTCTTCAGCGTGTCTCAAACTGGTTTACAGGGAATAGAGCTGTTCTGTAATGCCCTCAGTGTAATTGATGGAATGGGGAAGCTAACTTCAGAGACAGAGTGAGAGAGTTGCAGACACAAAAACAGAGCCAGAGATACACAGATACAGGATGGGACCATCCTGGAGATGTTTCAGAGCTGAGTCTGAGACAGACATGAGCTGTACCGTAGCAGATAGGAGTGAATCATTCTCTGTTACCGACAGTGCATTGGGCATAATTTCTATGAATGACTGAGATGATGGGATCCTGTCTTACATTTCCTCATAACACAACTTTACATGGGACAGTAAAACACAAGCAGGACAGAGAATGCAGGAAAGATTGAGTTGTAAAGAAAGACTCGATAGGTTGGGACTTTTTTCACTGGAGTGTAGAAGGTTGAGAGGTGACTGCTCTTCCCAGGACCATAAAAAACTACAGAAAGTTGCATACACAGCCCAGACTATCACAAAAGCCAATCACCCGTCTATGGACTCCATTTGCACTTCATGTTGCCACGGAAAGGCTGCCAACTTCATCAAAGACCCCTCCCGCTGTCTTCCAACCTCTTCCATCAGGCAGAAGATGCAGAAGCTTGAACACATGCGCCAACATGTTCAAGAACAGCTTCTTCCCTGCTGTTATTAGCCTGCTGAATACACCTCTCTAACTTCAAATAATTATTGATCTTGCTTGTGTTAATTTTGCTATCTGAACCTACTGTGCAGCCGCAACATTGTATGCCTCGATCTTTCTGAGCCCCCTGTGGTCTGTATGTCCTTGTTCGCTGTGATCTGCTTGTACTGCTCACAAAACAAAGCTTTTCATTATACTTGGGTGCATGTGACAACATTAACTCAAATCAAATCAAATCAAAACAATTTAGTTTGTAAAGTTTATAAAATAGTGAGAGGTGTAGATAGGATTAATAGTACTTGTCGTTTCCCTGTGATGGGGGATTTCAAGACCAGGGAGCACATTGTTCAGATGAGAGGAGACAGATTTAAAAAAGTTATGAGGGGCAAACTTTTCAGAGGGTAGTTCACAGGTGGAATGAACTTCTGGAGGAAGTGTTGAAATTGTACCCACATCCATCTTTTTAAAAGAAACTTGAATACGTACATGAAGAGGAAACGTTTGGAGGGATATATGCCAGAACCAGGTAGGTGGGACTAGTTTAATTTGGGATTATGTTCGGCATGGACAGCTTGAACCAAAGGGTCTATTTCCGTGCTGTATGACTATGACAGGTTCAGTTCATGAGTGAGGAAGAAAGAGTCTGTGCAACATCACGTAGAGAAATGGGAGGCTTTCTTCCTTCATTTTAGTCTTGAAAGGGTTTCAGAGTATTGTTAGATTTTTAGAAGATGATCCTAATCCTAGACCCAGAAGTAAGAAACCTTTCTGTCTATCTATCCCAGCGGTTTCCATTATTGTCTCAAAAACTTTCATTACCTCCAATCCCTCTAAATTCCAGGGACACAACCCTGGGTTTGTCTCATTTTACTCCCTCGCCATTGAACACTTGCTATCATTCTGGTGAATCTACACTGCACTCAAATACACACGGACTCCCAAGTCCTCACTCATTCGTGTCTCCCCCTGTTTGTAAAATCAATACCATTGCTGAGCTAAATGAAATGGCTGTCGTGAACAAACCTAAATTAGTTGACTGACTGACACTATTGGAAATGTCCCGGGTTTACAGATTAAAACACATTTCACACTTTATACATCAGCATCTCTCAGCCTCCTGCCGACGAAATTCAGTGAGATGTGAACCGATGCCTTTCGGGTATTAGACTGAGGATGGACAATGTAAACTAAATGGTACAATGTAGGAATGTTTTGGTTCTCTTTGCAGAGGTTGGAAATGGAGACAGCTCTTTGAAGATCATTAAAATGCAAATTCCAAGAACCTGTTTACAGTATAACAAGGTGTGGAGCTGGATGAACACATCAGGCCAAGCAGCATCATAGGAGCAAGAAAGCTTGATGTTTCGGGCCGAGACCCTTCATCAGAAATGGGGGAGTGGACGAGGGTTCGAAAATAAATAGGGAGAGAGGGGGAGGCGGATAGAGGATGGATAGAGGAGAGGATAGGTGGAGAGGAGGCAGTCGAAGAGGCGGGGATGGAGCCAGTAAAGGTGAGTGTAGGTAGGGGGGTAGGGAGGAGATAGGTCAGTCCAGGGAGGATGGACAGGTCAAGGGGGTGGAATGAGGTTAGTAGATAGGAGATGGGGGTGGGGCTTGAGGTGGGAGGAGGGGATAGGTGGGAGGAAGAACAGGTTAGGGAGGCGGGGACGAGCTGGGCTGGTTTTGGGATGCGGTTGGGGGAGGGGAGATTTTGAAGCTTGTGAAATCCACATTGATACCATTGGGCTGCAGGGTCCCCAGGCTGAATATGATTAGCTGTTCCTGCAGTCTTCGGGTGGCATCACTGTGGCATTGCAGGAGGCCCAGGATGGAAATGTCATCTGAGGAATGGGAGGGGGAGTTGAAATGGTTCGTGACTGGGAGGTGCAGTTGTTTGTTGCGAACTGAGTGCAGGTGTTCTGCAAAGCGGTCCCCAAGCCTCCGCTTGGTTTCCCTGATGTAGAGGAGGCCACAACGGGTACAGCGGATGCAGTATACCACATTGGCAGACGTGCAGGTGAACATCTGCTTGATGTGGAAAGTCTTCTTGGGGCCTGGGATTGGGTTGAGGGAGGAGGTGTGGGGGCAGGTGTAGTTCTTCCTGCGGTTGCAGGGAAAAGTGCCGGTGTGGAGGGGCTGGAGGGGAGTGTGGAGCGGACAAGGGAGTCACGGAGAGAGTGGTCCTTCTGGAAAGCAGATAAGTGTGGGGAGGGAAAAATGTCTTTGGTGGTGGGGTCTGATTGCAGATGGCGGAAGTGCCAGAGGATGATGCGTTGGATCCAGAGGTTGGTGGGGTGGTACGTGAGGACGAGAGGGATTCTTTTTTAGTTGTTATTGCCGGGACGGGGCGTGATGGATGAGTTGCGGGAAATGCAGGAGACACGGTCGAGGGCGTTCTCGACCACTGCGGGGGGGATGTTGCGGTCCTTGAAGAATGAGGACATCTGAGATGTACGGGAGTGGAATGTCTCAACCTGGGAGCAGATGCGACGGAGGCAAAGGAATTGGGAATAGGGGATGGCATTTTTGCAGGAAGGTGGGTGGGAGGAGGTGTATCCTAGGTAGCTGTGGGAGTCGGTGGGCTTGAAATGGATATCGGTTTCTAGGTGGTTACCCGAGATGGAGACTGAGAGGTCCAGGAAGGAGAGAGAGGTGTTCGAGATGGTCCAGGTTGGGGTGGAAGGTGTTGGTGAAGTGGATGAACTGTTCGAGCTCCTCGTGGGAGCACGAGGTGGCGCCGATACAGTCATCAATGTAACGGAGAAAGAGGTGGGGTTTAGGGCCAGTGTAGCTTCGGAAGAGGGATTGTTCCACATAACCTACGAAGAGGCAGGCATAGCTTGGGCCCATGCGGGTACCCATGGCCACCCCCTTTGTCTGTAGGAAGTGGAGGAATTGAAAGAGAAGTTGTTGAGGGTGAGGACGAGTTCGGCTAAGCGGATGAGGGTGTCGGTGGAGGGGGATTGGTCAGGTCTGTGGGACAGGAAGAAGCGGAGGGCCTTTAGGCCATCTGCTTGGGGAATACAGGTGTAAAGGGACTGGACGTCCATAGTAAAAATGAGGTGTTGGGGACTGGGGAATTGTAAGTTCTGGAGGAGGTGGAGGGCGTGGGTGGTGTCATGGACGTAGGTAGGGAGTTCCTGGATCAAGGGGGTTAAAATGGAGTCTAGGTAGGTGGAGACTTCAAAATCTCCTCTCCCCCAACCGCATCCCAAAACCAGCCCAACTCCTCCCCACCTCCCTAACCTGTTCTTCCTCTCACCTATCCCCTCCTCCCACCTCAACCACACCCCCACCTCCTATCTACTAACCTCATCCCGCCCCCTTGACATGACTGTCCTCCCTGGACTGACCTATCTCCTCCCTACCTCCCCACCTACACTCACCTTTACTGGCTCCATCCCCGCCTCTTTGACTTGTCTGTCTCCTCTCCACTTATCCTCTCCTCTATCAATCTTCTATTCGCCTCACCCTCTCTCCCTATTTATTTCAGAACCCTCTTCCCCTCCCCCATTTCTGAAGAACGGTCTGGGCCCAAAACGTCAGCCTTCCTGCTTCTCTGATGCTGCTTGGCCTGCTGTGTTCATCCAGCTCCACACCTTGTTAGCTCAGATTCTCCAGCATCTGCAGTTCCTACTGAGGGGTACCCTTATAAAGGCTTATAAAATCATGAGGGGCACGGATAGAGTCAACAGCCAAAGTCATTTTCCCAGAGTATGGGAGTCCAAAACTATGGTGCATAGATTTGAGGGGAAATATTTAAAAGAGATCTAAGGGACAATATTTTCATGCAGAGGGTGATACATGTATGGAATGAGCTGCTAGAGGAAGTGGTGCAGACTGGTAAAATTAAAATATTTAAAAGACACACGAATGGGTACATGAGTAGGAAGGCTTTAGAGAGCTGGCAAATGGGACTAGGTTAATTTAGGATATCTGGTCAGCACGGACAAGTTGGACTGAAGAGTCTATTTCTGTGCTGTAGTGTGCAAGAGAGAGAGAGCACACGTACTCGAGAGAGCATATGTAAGAGTGTGTGCATACTTGTGTACAAGAGTGTGCGTGTAAGAGAGGGAGCGTGTATGTGTGTACGAGAGTGTGTACAAGAGTATTTAAGAGAGAATGTCTGTGTACAAGTGTGTGTGTGCAGGAGTGTCTTCGAGAGAGTGTGCGAGAGAGAGAGAGTATGCGTGCAAGAGAGAGTGTGTGTGTGAGCAAGACTGTGCATGAGAGAGAGTGAGCTCAAGAGTTATGAGGATTATTTGAGAATGATTCCTCGAGAAAGACTACCCAAGTGAAGTCCTACTTAAGTACCCGGAGATTTTTCAGGAAGATCTAAGGACTATCAAAGGAGGCAAGGCCACATTGCATGTTGACCAGGAATCAACTCCACGATTCTGTAAGGCATTACAGGTGAAAGTACAGACAGAAATCAGAAAGCTGGTAAGCAAGGGAAACATCAAACCAGTCCAGGATTGGGCAGGACTGGTCATACTGGTTGTGAAGCCTGACGTGTCGTTTCACCTTTGAGGGAATTTTCAATAAATTATAAACTATTCCAGCTGGAAAAATACCCATTCCCTCACAAAGTGGATTTATATGCAGTGCTGACTAGGGGCGGCTGCCCTTCACAATGCTGGACATGAACTGCGCATAATTGCATTTGTGGTTAGGGAAGGATTCCCAGATGTATACTATAGTTAATACCCATAAGGGTCTGTAGCAGGAAACGTGACTGCCATTTGGGGTACCATCACTCTGTGCAATTTTTCAGCTGACAATGGAGAATATTTTACAAGGTTTACCTCAGGTTGCTATTTGTGACATGTTAATAACAAGGAAGACCAATAAGGAGCACTTAGAGAACTTGGACATAGTCCTTAAACATTTCTCCCTGGCAGGCACATGCCTGAGAAGGAAAAAAAAATGTGTGTTCCAAGCACCTCAAATCACTTATTTTGTGTTGCAGAGTTGACAAGACCAGGTTATCTTGGAAGATAAAGTGAGCTTGATCAAAGGTGCCCTGCTCCCACATCAGTACTGGAGCTTAGGAGTTTCTTTGGTTTGGTGAATTATTATGGGAAGTCCATACATAACCTAGCCTCCATCCTGGTACCTTTGCATCAACTCTTAAAAATGGATCAACATTGAAAATGGTTGTGTAGCCAAGCCATAGCTTTCAGGGAAGTGAAGAAACGTTTCCCTATCATCCTTTAAGGTGCTTGCACACCATAGTCCCAAGTGAGATGTGGTATTGGCATGCGATGCTTCCCCATATGACATCGGGGTAGTATTAGCTCATAGGTGACCCAATGGAGAGGTCCGCCCAATCTCGTATGCATCCAGGACTTTGGCTAGTGGAGAGCGTAAATATCCCCACATAGAGAAAGATGATTTGGCAGTCATATTTGGAGTCAGGAAGTTCCACCAATACCTTTCCATATACAAATTTATCTCAATAACAAGCCACAAACCCCTGTTATGTCTACTTAAAGAGGACAAGGCAGTGCTGCTCATTGCTTCAGGCTGAATTCAGCGGTGAGCTCAATACTAAGTACATACAGTTGCAAGTTGGAAAACTGTCCGGGAGGCCAAGCAGCAAATGCAGACGCACTGAGCTGCCTCCCGCTGGCAGATACACCACCAGAGATACTGCCAGTGGAAGAGACCCTTGTGGTTGTAAATTTTCTGGACATACTTCCAGTCAGAACTGAAAATGTAAGATTTTGGACTCAGGCTTTGAGTGGCCATCACAATGATTAAGGACATTGAGCCCATGGTTGACACGCAACCAAAACCAAAACTTAACGGCCATTCCCATGAACGTGGAGGAGATGCTGGCCCTTGTTGGCACTCTGGACATGACCCCACCAATGCAGCTGTGTCTGCATCCATTCCTGGCCACCAGATATAACCTCTTGCCAACATCTTCATTTTCAAAACCCTCGGATGACCCTGCAGTTCAGCCAGACTGAAATTGAAACAGCTGGTGATGATGGTGGAAACCAAAGAGCTGTCGCAACCAGAATTGAAACCTGTTTTAGATTTGGGGAGACCAGATCACCGTAGAAGTTGGCAAGAATAATTGTCCCAAATAAAGGCTCCCTACTATTGCAGCAAGACACCATTACTCCTGAATTCAGATCCTCTTGAAATGAAAGTCGACGTACTCGTTACCGTCCTTGTAGATTATGCACGCTAACTTACAAAAATTCACGGACAGGGACACCAAGTGTCCTTGTACTCCAACAAGTACCAACCCCTCCACTTTTCAGAAATATTCTGTCTTCTGTGCCCAAGAGGATAACTTTATACTTATTCACATTGTGTTGCACCTGCCATCATCTGACCCACTCATTAACCTGCCTAAGTCCTCTTGAAGCCTCCTGTGTCCTCGCAAATTAGATTCTCACCATTTTTATGTTATCAGCAAACTTATAAATAGCATAATTGGTCCCCCCCATCCAAATTCCTTTGCTATGATTGTCAATAATGATTTAATTCCTATTCTTTGTTTTCTGTCTATCAACCACTTCTCCATCTATACTAGCACATTACCTCCTATCCCATGCACACCAGTGTTGTTATATACCTTCTGTGAGGGATCCTATCAAAAATGATCTGATAATTCAAATATATCACACACTTCTTTATGTAGTCTGTGAGTAACGTCCTGAAAAAAACCCCAAAAAGCTTATCAGACGTGAATTCCCTTTCATAATTTATGTTGGCTCTACACGATATTGCCATTATTTTCTAAATTTCCAGTTATCATATCCTATATGTTAAGAAGTTGGGTAGTGTAACTATGAGGTGCAAGGCAGGAAGCTAAAATGTGCGGTTCCTTTAAGAGATATGTGCTTTGTCTGTACTTAGGGATTTTAAAAAATATATATGTTTGTGAGCAGCAGCTGGAGTTGCCAGTACAGAGAGCTTCAAAAAGTGAAACAAGTCTATCAAAAAAGCCGGGGGCAGGCAAAACAGCCAACTTGTTTAGATACAGGAGTGGAGCTGGATTTGCACAGCAGGCCAGGCAGCATCACAGGAACAGGAAAGTTGACGTTTCGGCTCGGGATCATTCTTCAGAAATGGGGTAGGGAGAAGAGAGCTCAGAAAAAAATTGAGAGGGGAGGGGTGGGGCTGGGAAAGGTAGATGGGACTGTGATAGGTGAGTGCAGGTACGGAGTGGTGGGGTTTGGTCAGTGAGGTGGGAGGGGCAGATAGGTGGGAGAGAAGATGGACAGTTTGTGTCAGGTCACGGAGGCAGGGATGAGAGGGAGGGTTGGTCGGGGGTGGGGAGATTTTGAAACTGGTAAAGTCCACATTGAGACCACTGGGCTGTAGGCTCCCGAGGCAGAATATGAAGTACTGCTCCTCCAGTTTCTGGGTGGCATCTTTGAGACACTGGAGGAGGCCCAGGATGGACATGTCGCTCCATCAAGGCACCAAATAAACCTTCCACATCAGATAGATGTTCACCTGCACATCCACTAATGTGGTCTACTGCATCAGCAGCTCCCGATGTGGCCTCCTCTACATCAGTGAGATCAGGCGGAGGCTCGGAGACCATTTTGTGGAGCATCTGTGCTCTGTTCACAACAAACAACAACACTTTCCAGTTGCGAACCATTTCAACTCCCCCTCCCGCTCCCTGCATGACATGTCCATCCTGGGCCTCCTCCAGTGTCACAAAGACGCCACCTGGAAACTGGAGAAGCAGCACCTCATATTCTGCCTCAGGAGCCTACGGCCCAATGCTCTCAATGTGGACTTCACCAGTTTCAAAATCTCCCCACCCCAGCCTCATCCCACGACCAACCCTCCCTCTCGTCCCCACCTTAGTGACCTGTCCATCTTCTCTCCCACCTATCCGCCCCTCCCACCTCACTGACCAATCCCCACCACTCCTACCTACACTCACCTATCACCATTCCACCTACCTTCCCCAGCCCCAGCCCCACCGCTCCTCTCTTTTTATTTCTCAGCTCCCTTCCCCCCCTCCCCATTTCTGAAAAAGGATCCCAACCCGAAACGTCAGCTTTCCTGCTCCTCTGATGCTGTGTGGCCTGCTGTGTTCCTCCGGCTCCACACTGCGTTATCTTCTTTCTTCTATTGTGTTTTAACTATAGTGTTTGAATAAATTGTGTTTTGCTTAATGTAGAGTAGTTTGACCAATTGTATTACGTCTAAAACACAGTACTTTACCTTTGCCTTCAAAATAAGAAAATGTTTGGGTCTAGGCTAACTTCTTAAAATATTTTGATGGGGCAGAAGAGAACAGCAGAGTGGTGACACTGATTGGCTGATGTGGGGATGATTTGCATCAGGGCAGTCACTGCTTCCAGAAGGTGGTTTGTGGAGGAGCTGGTGTCAAGTGATGAGTCTGGGGAAGGGTGTGTAGATAGATTGGGTCATGTTGAGCTCAAAAGGGAGGAGATATTGGGGTTCTTGGAAATGGGATATACCTGAGAGTGAGAGTGAGAGTGAGAGTGAGAGTGAGAGTGAGAGTGAGAGTGAGAGTGAGAGTGAGAGTGAGAGTGAGAGTGAGAGTGAGAGTGAGAGTGAGAGTGAG
>JAHRHZ010000146.1:50690-65570 GCA_024137785.1 Ginglymostoma cirratum | reverse complement strand
CCTCTCACCTCAAGCCACACCCCCATCTCCTATCTACTAACATCATCCCGCTCCCTTGACCTGTCCGTCCTCCCTGGACTGACCTATCTCCTCCCTACCCCCCTACCTACACTCACCTTTACTGGCTCCATCCCCGCCTCTTCGACTTGTCTGCCTCCTCTCCACCTATCCTCTCCTCTATCCATCCTCTATCCGCCTCCCCCTCTCTCCTTTTATTTCAGAACTCTCTTCCCCTCCCCCATTTCTGAAGAAGGGTTTAGGCCCGAAACGTCAAGTTTTCCTTCTCCTATGATGCTGCTTGACCTGCTGTGTTCATCCAGCCCCATGCTTGTTATCTCAGTCGTCCACTTTTGACAGCTCTGCTTTCTTGGCCCTCTTAACTGCTCTTGTTTTGCTTTATTTTAAATATGTGGTCTTGGACCCATACTTTTCTCCCTTACACTGCATGCAAAATTCAATCATATTATTGTTACTGCCACCCAGGGTGCTTTCACTCTGAGGTCAGTAATGAATTTTATTCCAAAAGCAGGTCTCATGGAGCCTGTTCTCTGGTTGGTGCCAAAACATGCTGGTCGAAGAAAATGCCCTGAAAACATTCAATGAATTCTTCATCTCGACTACTTTCTCCTCTCTGATTTTTCCAGTCTATATGGAGGTTCAAATCCCTGATGATCATTGTTGCACCCTTGTGACAGGTTCCAATTATTTCTTCATTGATACCCTGTCCTACTATATAGTTACTGTTAGGGACTCTGTACACAACTCCCACAAGTGACCTCTTGCCCTTACAATTCCTTATCACAATCAGACTGCTTCTATGTCCTGGCTTCCTGCATTTTAATTATTATTGTGCTGTTATTATCTTTAATTAACAGAACCAATCCTCTACCCTTTCCCAGCTGCCGGTTCTTCCTAACTGTGTATTCACATCCTAATCTGTGTCATCCGACAGCCATGTCTCAGTTACAGCAACGAGACTGCACTTACCACAAATTCTAATTTGTACCACTCGTTTATCTGCTTCGTTTTGAATGCCAAATGGATGCCTCATGGTTTTGTCACTTTACTGTTTTTGTGACCTCTCATGTTATCTGCTGATTTGCTGTTGTATTTGCATTCTCTGTCCCTTCCTGCCATTTTCTTTTTATGATTTTGCACATTAATTTCTTCCTATGTTGCATTTTCCCCCTCCTTTGATCACCATAACTTCCCTAATTTGGATTTATGCTTCCAGTATCTCTCCAAATCTGCCCATGTTTGTGGATGATACACAATTGGTTTCAACTGTTTTAATCCCGAACTGCTAATGATTTTCTGGAAAACTTCAGACATGGAGTTAGAGCCTTGACCAGACTGTACCTCATGCAACTGTACTCAATTGATTGTCAATAACGAGTTAAAAGAAAGGAAAAGGATTAGGTAATTCAGCCTCTCGAGCCTGTTCCACCATTAAATGAGATCATGGCTGGTCTATGGCCTGACGCCATGTCCATGCCTTTGGTCCATGTCACTGAATACGTTTGCTTGACAAAAAATTATCTGTCTCAGATTTAAAATGAACAACTGACCCAGCACACACTGCCACCATTTGTGTTTTCACCTGACGAAGGAGCAGTGCTGCAAAAGCTTGTCATTTCAAACAAACCTGTTGGGCTATAACCCGGTATAGTGTGACTTCTGACCTTGTCCATCCCAGTCCGGCACCGGCACCTCCACATCATGGCTACCATTTGTGGAAGAGGGTTCCAAACATATACAATCGTTTGTGTGTAGAAGTGAACAGTCTGGTCATAATTCTTAGACTACGCTCCCTAGTTCGAGAATTCTCCAACCACTGAAAATAGTTTATCTTTAGCTATCCTGTCCTTTCCTGTTAATATCTGGAAGGTTTTGACCAGATCACCCTTAACTTTCTAAATTCTAAAAAGAGTTAAGAGTCAATCACATTCCTGTGGGCCAAGAGTAACATATTGGCCAAACCAGGTAATAACAGCAGTTTTGTTCCTGGAAGGATATTAGTGAACCAAGTTGGTATTTCTGACTATTGACAATGGTTTTATGGTCATCATTAGACACTGAATTCCACAGGTTTTTAAAATTGAATTCACTTCCACCATCTTCCACGGAGGGATTTTAACCAGGTCCCCAGAAAAAACACTGTGTCTCTCAATTAACAGTTTCGCAGTAATATCACAGGTCATCACTTTCACAAGTCAGAATATGGCAGCAGAAAGTCCTTTTTGAGTTGGCTGTGTGCAAGGAACCATGCAGTGTTGGACAAAATGCTCACAAAACTTGTACATCACTACATCTGATGTAAATTGTACATGCTAAGAATTCATTGTATGTAGTGGGAAGATATAATCCATGTCATTTCAAATTTTGGTAAGAATCCTAAAAGTTCCATCAACAATAATCCGTTCCCAACTTGGCAAGAACTACAAGCAGTTTTACTTTTTAAGATAATTTGAACACATTATGCAGGCAGAAAGGCTATCATAAAAGCCAAAGTCTTGGAAAGGATTCAACAAGCTTTGTGGTGCAGCAGTGATGTCCCTGCCTCTGGTGAAGAGGACCCAGATTTGGGTCCCCCCTATTTCAGAGGTGTGCCATAACATATCTGAATAGGTTGATTAAAAACATCTAAGATAATGCGAAAAGAAACGAGTTTCAATCTGGGAGATAGTAGGAACTGCCGATGCTGGAAAATCTGAGACAACAAGGTGTCGAGCGGGATGAACACAGCAGGCCAAGCAGCATCAGAGGAGCAGGAAAGCTGACGTTTCAGGTCTAGACCCTTCTTCGGAAATGGGGGAGGGGAAGGGGATTCTGAAATAAATAAGGAGAAAGGGGTAGGCAGATAGAAGATGGATAAAGGAGAAGATAGGTGGAGAGGAGATAGACAGGTCAAGGAGGCCCGGTTGGAGCCAGGAAAGGAGAGGTGGGCAGTTAGGGAGGGATAGGTTGGTCTAGGGGGGATGGACAGGTCAAGGACGTGGAATAGAAAGGACTGAGAAAGGCTTTGGCAAGGATTCGATCATAATAATTGTACAGCACGGGAAATACATTGGATTGGAAGTTAGGCAGAATAGATCAAGTGTCACTTTGCATCAGCAATCCTATTTGAAAAATGTTTGCTCCATTCTTATTAATCAAACTCAGGCTTCAAAAAAGATGCAGCAGCTATCAAAAGACAGAAATGGAGGAACTGTAACATTTAATTGCACAGATTAATCGCCTGGGCAGATGGCAGGTTTGATGTCCGAGGGTGGAGTACAACTATGAAATATTCCACGGTGAAAGACATTTTTTGACAAAAACAAATTAAAATGGTGCAGTTTTTTTTTAAAAAAATTCCACCCGGGAGATGCCAGGAACATGAAATTATATTTTCAGTGGTGCTTCTTATGTAAGTCGTTTATAGGATCCACTGCAGGGAGGCTTGGATTTTTTTCTTGAGGAAAAGGAAGTAAATGTTGCCCTTTAACATGGGAAGCTAAAACTTTCAGAAGAGTAAATGTATCTTCGCAGCAAAGATTCTCATTCTAAGTGAGGACATAAATATGGCATTTTTCCTCGTCATGGTTTTGGAAGAAATTCCGAACAAGGATCCAGCAGCTATAACCATTGAGTACGACATCGATAATAAGTTATTATGGGATAGCGTACATTCAACACAAGGTATGAAACAATACCATAGTTTTCAAGCAATGGGGGAATGGAAAGATCTCCAAATTTTAATTGGCGAAAAATGAGAGGATACTCCATTGTGATTTTTTTGTGTTTTGTTCTATTATTATCGATTGACTTGTTCAAAAAGGAAAAGGGGAACCTGTATTCATCTGAATTGGTATGAAGGAATCCCAATGAAATGAGGGATTGGGTAATGGGTATATTAATGTTCAGTTAATTGGAAATGCCTTTGGAAATAAACCCTAAAACACACAGCCCCCTGTAAATAAACCCTAAAACACAGAGCCCCATGTAAATAAACCCTAAAACACAGAGCCCCCTGTAAATAAACACTGAAACACCGAGTCCCCTGTAAATAAAGTCTGAAACACAGAGCCCCTTGTAAGTAAACCCTAAAACACAAAGCCCTCTGTAAATAAACCTGAAAACACTAAGATCCCAGGATATAAAACCTAAAACACAGAGCCTCCATTAAATAAATCCAAAAATACAGAGACCTTTGGAAATAAACCCTAAAAGACAGAGACCCCTGTAAATAAACACGAAAACACAGACCCTGAAAATAAACCCTAAAAACACAGCTCACTGTGAATAATCCCTAAAACAGAGCCACTGTAAAAAAATCCCTAAAACACAGAGCCCTCTGTCAAAATACTCAATAACACAAAGACCCCAGTATTTAAACCCTAAAACACAGAGCCTCTGTAAATAAATCCTAAGACAGAGAGCCCCCGTAAAAAAAACCCCAAAACACAGAGCCTAAAACATAAAGCTCACTGAAAATGAACTGTAAAATACAGAGCGGACTGTAACTAAACCCTAAAACAGAGAGGCCCCTGAAAATTAACGCTAAAATACAGAGCTCACAATAAATAAACCCTAGATCACAGAGTCCCTTATAACTAAACCCTAAAACGTAGAGGGTCCATAAAATAAACTCGAAAAAACAGATCTCACTGAAAATAAACCCTAGAACACAGACCCTCATGTAAACAAATCCTAAAGCAGTGGCCCCTTTCAACATAAATAATGGAGCCCCCAGTAAATAAAATCTAAAACTCAGTGCCCCCTGGAAATAAATCCTAAAACACATAGCCTTCTTTAAAAAAACACGAAAACCCAGAGCTTCCTGCAAAAAAAACTAAAACACAGTGCCCCCTGTAAATAAAGCCTAAAACACCAAACTCCCTGTAAATAAACCCCAAAGAATACAGCCGCCTGGAAATAAACCCTGAAACACAGAGCCCCGTGTTAAAAAACACTGAAACACAAAGCCCATGTTAATAAATCCTGGAACACAGACCACCCTGTAAATAAAGCATGAAACACAGAGCTCCCTTGTAAATAAACCCCAAACCACAAAGACCCCTGTAAAAAAACCCTGAAACACAGAGCCCCCGTAAATAAATCCTAAAACACAGAGCCCCTTGTAACTAAACCCTAAAACACAAAGCCTCTGGAAAATAATCCCTAAAAAACAGAGCTCACCGAAAATAAACCCTAGAACACAGGGCCTCAGGCGAACAAATCCTCAAGCAGTGACCCCTCTCAATAACCTGTAAATCATAGAGCCTCCAGTAAATAAAACCTAAAACACAGTGCCCCCTGGAAATAAATCCTAAAACTCAGAGCCCCCTGGAAATAAACCCTAAAAAAACAGAGCTCACTGTGAATAAAATTTGACACAGAGAGGCCCCTGCTAAAAAACCTTAAAACAGAGAGGCCCCGTAAATAAATCCTAAAGCACAGAGACCCCTATAAACAAATCCTAAAACACAGACCCCTTGGAATTAAACCCTAAAACACAAAGTGTCCGGAAAATAATTCCTAAAATACAGAGCTCACTGAAATTAAACCTTAGAAGACGGAGACTCATGTAAACAAACCCTAAAGCAGTGATCCCTGTCAACAACTTGTAAAACACAGAGCTCACTGGAAATAAAACCTAAAACACACAGCCCCCTCCAAATAAATCCTAAAACACAGGGCTCCCAAAAATTAACCATAAAACGCAGAGCCCCCTGTAAATAAACATTGAAACACTGAGACCCCTATAAACAAGCCCTCTGGAAAACTCTAAAATACAGAGTTTCCTGCAAATACAGACCCCTCTGTAAATAAGCCCAAATACACACAGGATAATAGGGACTGCAGATGCTGGAGAATCCGAGATAACAAGGTGTGGAGCTGGATGAACATAGCAAGCTCCAATGATGCTGCTTGGCCTGCTGTGTTCATCCAGCTCCACACCTTGTTATCCCAAATACACACAACCCCCTGTAAATAAACCAATAACACAGAGACCTCTGTAAATAAAACCTAAAACAGAGGGCCCCCTGTAAATAAACCCTAAAACAAAAAGCCCCCTGTAAATAAACCTGAAAATGCAAAGATCCCAGGATATAAACACTAAAACCCAGAGCCTCCTTTAAATAAACACTAAAACCCAGAGCCTCCTGCAAAAACATCCCAAAACACAGAGCCTACTATAAATAAACCCGAAAATAGTGTCCCCTGTAAAAAAACCCTAAAACACTGAGCCCCGGTAAATAAATCCTAAAACACAAAGACCCCTGCAAATAAACCCTAAAACACAGAGCCTCCTGTTATTAAACCCTGAAAAACAGAGCTCACTGAAAATAAACCCTAGAGCACAGAGACTCATGTGAACAAACCCTAAAGCGGTGACCCCTTTCAATAACCTGTAAAACATGGAGCCCTAAAACACACAGTCCTCTGTAAAAATTACACTAAAAAACAGGGCACTCTGTAAATAAACACTAAAACACAGAGCCCCATGTAAATAAAGCCTGAAACACAGCCCCATGAAAATAAACCCTAAAAAACAGAGCTCACTGTGAATAATCCCTAAAACAGAGAACCCCTCTAAAAAAAAAACCAGAAAACAGAGAGCCCCCAGTAAATAAATCCTAAAACACAGAGACATATGCAAATAAACCTAATAACATAAAGACCCCAGGATATAAACCCTAAAACACAGAGCCCCCTGTAAATAAACCTTAAAACAGAGAGCGCCCTGTAAAAAAATCCTAAAACACTGAGTCCCCTGTAAATAAACCCGAAAACACAGAGCTCACTGAAAATAAACCCTAAAACACAGAGCTCGCTGAAAATAAACCAGAGAACACAAAGCCTCATGTAAACAAATCCTAAAGCAGTGACCCCTTTCAATAAATAGTGATAACAGGGTGTGGAGCTGGATGAACACAGCAGGCCAAGCAGCATCAGAAGAGCAGGAAAGCTTGACGTTTCGGGCCTAGACCCTTCATCAGAAATGGGGGAGGGGAAGAGGGTTCTGAAATAAATAGGAAGAGAGGGGGAGGTGGATAGAAGATGGATAGAGGAGAGGCAGTGGGAGAGAGATTGAACCTGTAAATAATGGAGCACCCATTAATAAAACCTCAAACTCAGTGCCCCCTGCAAATAAATCCTAAACCACCGAGCCCTCTGCGAATAAACACTAAAACACAGTGCCCCCGGAAATAAACCCGAAAACACTGAGCCCTCTGTAAATAAACAGCAAAACAGAGAGCCCAATGCAGACCCAATAATTGAGAAGCCCACCCTCATTTCTGCCCCCACTATATTGAGGCGCCGCTTCGAAACTGAACCTCTGACAATCACGCCAAAAACACACAGTCCTAATTAAACAATCTTAAAAACAGAGCCTCCTGTAATTATAAAAGCCGAAAGAGCTGCGGGCGCTGTAAATCATGAGCTAAACCAAAGTTGCTGGAAAAGCTCAGCAGGTCTAGCAGCATCGATGAAGGAGAAAACAGAGTTAACATTTCGGGTCCCAGTGAAGGATCTCCAGACTTAAAACGTTAACTCTGTTTACTCCTTCACAGATGCTGCCAGACCTAATGAGCTTCTCCAGCAATTTTGTTTTTGTCCCTGTAATATACCCTCAAATACAGAGTTATGCATGGGCCTCCTAGCAGCAGTTCAGGTTGTGGGGCAGGAAATGAATCAGATGATCGAAAAGATAGGTAAGAAAGACGCCATAACCATGATCATGGGGGATTTCACAATGTGCAGATAGACTGAGAAAATCAGGTTGTTAACAGATCTAAAGAAAAGGAATTTGTGGAATGTCTAGCCCACTAAGGAACTGGCAATTCTGAATTTGGTGTTATAATGAGGCAGCCTGGATAAGGGAGCCAAAGGTGAAGGAACCCCTCGGGCAGTGATCATAATACCATAGAATTCACCCCACAGTTTGAGAAGGAGGACATTGAATTAGATGTAACAATATTCCAATTAAATAAAGATAACTACAAGGACATGAGGGTGCAGCTGTTAGTGAAGAAAATTGCAGTCCTTATCCAATCTGATTCCAGTTCCACAGCGAGGTGGTTGACTAGTAACTGCAGTTGAGAATGCACAATAAATGATGGCATAGACAGAGACATCCACATCCATGAATGAGTTTTTTTTAAAAATTAAGACTGGCCGTACTAGCGTACAGTAAGAAAGAGGGTTGGGCTGGTAAATGACACAGTCACACTATCTCTAACCAACTCTCCTGGAATGCAATCCCTGAATAACATCCTGGTTGCTCCTATTAAATAAAAACTCAAATCAATCATAATGTAGTTAACAAGAGAAGGGAAATAGGAACTCTCAAGAGAGTCACGATTTCTTCTATTCTCACTTACTGACTCCCATAACCTGCCCGCCGAGCAGGAACATGAAAGGAGATAATCAAATGCCCATGGCTGGTTATGATGAATGTGGCTTCAACAACAGTCAAAAAAGGTGAAGACCATCCAAGACACTTGATCGGTTCTCCATTCATGAACATATTTGTTCACTCTCTCCAAAACCAATACACAGTGGCAAGAATGTGTACAATCTACAAGGTGCACTGCAGAAACTCCCCAGGGTTCTTCCAACAGCACCTTCTAAACCTCAGTCTCTATTATCCACAACAACAAAGACAGGAGACACATGGAGTCAACGAGGGAGCAGATCTTGGACCTGGTAATGGGGAATGAGGCAGGTTTAATAACGTAATAAAGTTTAGAGCAAAAGATTCCCTAAAAAGTAGTGTTCAGAACACAAAAAGAATTTAATATTCAGTTTGAGAGTGAGAAACTTGGCTCGGAAAAATGTGTATTTTACTTAAAGAGAATTAGAATGAAATGACATAGAGTTGGCTAAAGTGGATTGTGTGGATAGATTAGCAGGAAAGAGCAGTGCTCAATCTGCGGCAGATATGCAGGAAGGAAATCATGGCTCTCAGCAAAAATATATTCCAAGCAGGAGAAAAGGTTCTAAGAGAGAGGTGAACTAACCAAAATGCAGCACGTCACATTTATTTAAATTAAACCCCATCTGCCACTCCTCAGACCTTTGGCCCATCTGCAGAATTCCATTGTACTCTGGGGTAACCTTCTTCACTGTCCACTGCACCTCCAATTTTGGTGTAATCTACAAACTTACTAACCATACCTCCTATGTGCATATCCAAATCATTTATATAAATGGCAAAAAGCAGTGGACCCAGCACCAATCTTTGGGGCACACTACTGTTCATCGGGCCTCCAGTCTGAAAACCTTCCACCACCATCTGTCTTCTTTTTAACTTTATTTGTTACATTCTGTTACATACATGTCCTCTCTCCCCTCCCCCTACCCCAGTGGGACTGTCTGTCCTTTAAAGTCTAGCAGGTACCCACACCATTGTTCTGCCGTTCTTACGTACTGACCATTTAATCTGAACAACCAACATCTTTTTCCGCCAGCACCCTACACCCTAAACGCCCACACCAGCCCCCAACAAACTATAGCATAAATGCTGTCCCCTCTATACATCACTTCAGCTCTGATGATAGACTCGAAACGTTAGCTTGCTCTCTCTCCGAGAGAGATGGAAAGAGTAAGATAACAAGAACTGCAGATGCTGGAGTCAGAGCCAACATAGTGTGGAGCTGGAGGGACACAGCAGGTCAGGCAGCATCAGAGGAGCAGGAAAGTCAATGTTTCAGGTCAGGACCCTTCATCAGAACTGGAGAGGGAGATAGTGAGGTTGTGCATGAGGGGGAGAGCGAAATGGTGTGATCATACATGGGAAGGAAAGAGAGCGAGAGTGAGAGAGAGAGAGATTGTACATGAGAGAGATTCAGCTCCTCCCCGACACTGAAGGAGTCCTGTATAACACTCCGTATTGGAATCAGATGCGATGTTTGGGAGCAGGACATGGCACCATGGGATTAGGACGACTACTCATGTAGATGTGAAGACCCAGGAATCCAGCAGAGAATCAGAACAGAATCAAACAAAGAACTTGGTGTTGAATTTGTGGAAAAGTTCGGTTCTTTTTGAGAATGTTAAGCCAGAGATATATTGACCAATTGCACCAGTCGAGAGTTCAGCACTGTGTCTTTGTTTGCGTACATGTGTATCTATGTTTGGGAGATGTGTGATGGAGACTGTGTACACTGAGTTTAACTCTGCACCTCTGCTTGGATGATGTGTGTCCTTTACATATTTGACAGCAACATCATCCAGAGAGCTCCCTGGACTGTACCTATCCCGCGAGTCATGAATGCAGACACTGTGGAGGAGGCCCTATTCTGTATCTAACTCCAAAAAACAGGACATATCATCAGAATTTGCAGATGTTAATGGCCAATGAATAGGAAGAAGAGAATTCCAGTGAAATAGGCATGTGAGAGATGAGAGCTTTCTGCTTGTCATAAAGATCAAAAAAGTCACGCAACGTCCTTGGGGGAAGAAACCTGGCATGGAATTTGCATTTTAATCACCCAAATCACACCCTGACACTGAAAACACTCAAAGTAACTGAAGGATGGATATTTATAAAACGAATTCCATATCTTCTAGGTGATTGCCGGAGATGGAGACAGAGAGGTTCAGGAAGGACAGAGGGGTATTAGAGATGGTCCAGGTGAACTTAAGGTTGGGGTGGAAGCTGTTGGTGAAGTGAATCTCTGGCAACCACCTGGAAACCAATATCCATTTCAAGCCCACCGACTCCCACAGCTACCTAGAATACACCTCCTCCCATCCACCTTCCACAAAAATGCCATCCCCTATTCCCAATTCCTTCGCCTCCGCCACATCTGCTCCCAGGATGAGGCATTCCACTCCCGTACATCTCAGATGTCCTCATTTTTCAAGGACCCCAACTTCCCCACCTCAGTGGTCGAGAACGCCCTCGACTGTGTCTCCCGCATTTCCTGCAATTTATCCATCACATCCCCTCCCCTCAATCATAACCAAAACAGAACCCCCTCATCCTCAAGTACCACTCCACCAACCTCCAGATCCAATGCATCATCCTCTGACATTTCTGCCATCTGCAATCCGACCTCACCACCAAAGACATTTTTCCCTCCCCACCCTTATCTGCTTTCCGGAGGGACCACTCTGTCCATGACTCCCTTGTCCACTCCACACTCCCCTACAGCCCCACCTCACCCGACACTTTTCCCTGCAACCGCAGGAAGTGCGACACCTGCCCCTACACTGCCCTCCTCACCCCCATCCCAGGCCCCAAGAAGACTTTCCACATCAAGCAGATGTTCACTTGCACAACTGCTAATGTGGTATACTGCATCCGCTGTTCCCGTTGTGGTCTCCTCTATATCGGCGAACCATTTCAACTCCCCCTCCCATTCCACAGATGGCATCTCCACCCAGGGCCTCCTGCAGTGCCACAATGATGCTACCCGAAGGTTGCAGGAACAGCAACTCATATTCTGCTTGGGAACCCTGCAGCCCAATGGTATCAATATGGACTTCACAAGCTTCAAAATCTCCCCTCCCCTAGTGCATCCCAAAACCAGCCCAGCTCATCCCCGCCTCCCTAACCTGTCCTTCCTCCCACCTATCCCTTGACCTGTCCGTCCTCCCTGGACTGACCTATCTCCTCCCTACCTACACTCACCTTTACTGGCTCCATTCCCGCCTCTTTGACCTTTACTGTCTCCTCTCCACCTATCTTCTCCTCTATCCATCTTCTATCCGCCTCCCCCTCTCTCCCTATTTATTTCCGATCCCCCTTCCCCTGCCCCATTTCTGAAGAAGGGTCTAGGCCAGAAACTTCAGCCTTCCTGCTCCTCTGATGCTGCTTGGCCTGTGTTCTGCTCTGCACCTTGTTATCTCAGATTCTCCAGCATCTGCAGTTCCTACTATCTCTGCTTTTCATATCCTCAGTCTGATTGATGGAATGGGAAAACTAATTTCAGCGACAGAGCAAGAGAGTTACAGACACAGATACAGAGCTCCCATATCTGTACTGGAGCTTGGGCTGGTGAATTGTTACGAAAGTGCATACTTAACCTGGCCTCCATCCTGGCACCTTTGTATCAACTCTTCAAAATGGGTCAGCCTTGAAAATGGTTGTGGAGCCAAGCCATAGTGTTCAGGGAAGTGATGAAACAGCTGTCATCCTCGAAGGTGCTTGCACACTATGCTCCCAAGCAATATCTTGTATTGACATGCGATGCCTCCCCGCACGGCATCGAGGCAGTATTAGCTCATAAGTGACCCATTGGAGAGATCTGCCCAATAGCGTATGCATCCAGGACTTTGGTTAACGCAGAGCGTAAATACCCCCAATAGAGAAGGAAGGTTTGGCGGTCATAATTGGAGTCAGGAAGTTCCACCAGTAGCTTTAGGGGTGTAAAGTTGTAATAATAACAGACGACAAACCCCTGCTAGTTCTACTTAAAGAGGACAAGGCAGTGCCGCCCATTGCTTTAGGCTGAATTCAGCAGTGGGCTCGAACATTAAGTGCATATAATTACAAGTTGCATCACTGTCCGGGAGGTCAAGCAGTAAATATGGATGCATTACGCTGCCTCTCACTCTGCGATACTGCCAATGTAACACTCTAACACACTGTAATAAAGCTCTGTTACACCTGTAATAAACCCTATGAATCTACACTATAAAACACTGTAATAAAGCTCTGTTACACCTGTAATAAACCCTGTGAATCTACACTGTAACACACTGTAATAAAGCTCTGTTGCACCTGTAATAAACCCTATCATTTGACAACTGAACAGTGTAATCCAGCTCTGTTACACTGGGAACAAACCATATCAATCTACACTCTGACACAGTCCAATCTAACTCTGTGGTTGTAAATTTTCTGGACACATTTCCAGTCACAGCTGACAATATCAGATTTTGGGCTCAGACTGAAACTGAAACAGCTGGGGATAATGGTGGAAACCAAAGGGCCGATACAACTCGAATTGAAACCTTTTTGGACTTGGAGAAACTGGATCACAGGAGAAATCTGCAAGAATGATTGTCCTGGACATAGCCACATAGGTGCTGCAGTGCCCAGATTGCCAACAAGGACAAAATTTACCACCAGCAACTCCCCAACATTCATGGGAATGGCTGGTAAACTCTGGATTCAGTTGCCCATCAACTATGGGCTGTGAAACTACACTCGATGTGATAAAACTGTGTTAAACTAGTATTGAGCATTATCAATCCATACTCTAACATGGTGTGATAAAGCACTGTTACACCAGTAACATACCTTATCAATCTACACTGTACCACAGTGTAATAACGCGCTGTTACACCAGTAATCAAGCAGATCAATCAAACCCTATCACAGCGCGATTAAGCTCTGTTACAGCAGGAATAATCCCTGGCAATCTGCACTTGAACACAATGTAGTCCAGCTCTGTTGCACCAGGAATAACCCCTATGAATCTACACCCTAACAGTGCACTAAAGCTCTGTTACACCAGAAATAAATGCTCCCAGTCTCCCCTCTAACAGTGTGATAAAGCTCTGTTACACCAGAAACAACCACTAACAATTTACACTCCAACACAGTGTAATACAGCTGTGTTACATCAGTTAAAACCCAATTAATCTACACTCTAACACAGTGTAATAAAGCTCCGCAACACCAGGAATAAACCCAATCAATTGGCAAGCTAACATGGTGTGATGAAGCTCCATCACACCAGAAATAAACCCGAGCAATCTACGCTCTAACACAGAGCAAATCAGCTCTATTACACGAGCAACAACCCTGATCAATCCACTCTTTAACACAGTGGAATGCAGCTCAGCTACACCAGTAGTAATGCTGATCAATCTACACTCAAACACAGCGTAAATAAGGCTCTGTTACACCCGTCACAAACCTGATCAATCTACACTCGGTCACAGGGCAATACATCTTTGTTAGACCAGTAATAATCCCTACTGATTTACACTCTAACACACTGTAATAAAGCTCTGTGACACCTGTAATAGACCCTATGATTCTACACTCTAACACAGTGTAGTAAAGCTGTAATATCAGTAATAAACCCTATCATTCGACAACCGAACAGTGTAATACTGTTACACGAGTAATAACCACTATCAATCTACGCTCTAACACAGTATGATCAAGCTCTGATACTCCAGTAATAAACCCCATCAATCTGTGCTCTAACACAGCAGAATAAAGCTCTGTTGTATCAGTAATAAACCCTATCAATTGGCACTCTGACACAGGAGAATATAGCTCTATTGTGGCAGAAATATTCACCATCAATCCACACTCTAAGACAGTGGAATGTCGCTCAGTTACATCAGGAATAATGCCTATCAATCTACACTGTAACAAACTGTAATGAATCTCTTATTCACCAGTAATAACCTTATCAATTGACAAGCTAACACAGTGTAAGAAAGCTCTGTTACACCAGTAATAATCCCCATCCATCTACACGAACACACTGTCACAAAGTTATTTTACAACAGTAATAAACCCTATCAATCTACATGCTGACACAGTGTAATAGAGATCTGTTACACCAGTAACAAACCGTATCAACCTCCTCCCTAACATAGTGTAATAAAACTCTGTTCCATTAGGAACAAATCCCGATCCATCAACACTCTAACACAGTGTAATAAAGCTCTGTTGCACCAGAAATAGTAACGATCAATCTTCACTCTCAAAGTGTAAAATAGCTCTGCTCCACCAGTAATAATCCCGATCAATCTGTACCCGAAAACAGTGTCATAATGTACATTACTCGTGTAAGAGAGCTTTATCAATCTACACTGTAACACAGGGGAATGAAACTCTCCTGCACCAATAGTAAACACCAACAATCTGCACTCTAACACAGTGTAATAAAGCTCTGTTACACCAGTAATAAACCC
>JAHRHZ010000146.1:0-50680 GCA_024137785.1 Ginglymostoma cirratum | reverse complement strand
ATAAAGCTCTGTTACACCAGTAATAAACCCGATTAATCTACAGTCTAGCACAGCGTAATAAAGCTCTGTTACACCAGTAATAAACCCGATTAATCTACAGTCTAGCACAGTGTAATAAAGCTCTGTTACATAAGAAAATAAAAATGAGGAGTAGGCCATCCGGCCCTTCAAGCCCACTCTGACATTCAATAAGATCATGGCTGATCTTTTCGTGGCCTCAGCTCCACTTACCCACCCTCTCACCATAACCCTTAATTCCTTTACGGTTCAAAAACCTATCTATCTCGCTTAAAACATATTCAATGAGGAAACCTCAACAACTTCACTGTGCAGGGAATTCTACAGACTCACAACCCTTTGGGTGAAGAAGTTCCTCCTTAATTCAGTCCTAAATTTGCTCTCCCTAATTTTGAAGAAATATCCTCTCTGCCTCTGTCTTATCCATTCCCTTCATAATTTTACATGTTTCTATAAGATACCCCCCTCATTCTTCTAAATTCTAATGAATATAATTCCGGTCGACTCAGTCTCTCCTCCTAAGCCAACCCTCTCAACTCCAAGATCAATCTAGTGAACTTCCTCTGCACCCCCTCCAGTGCCAGTACATCATTCCTCAAGTAGCCCCGATGTGGCCTCACCAGCACCCGATACAGCTGCAGCATACCTACCCTGCTCTTAAACTCAATCCCTCTAGCAATGAAGGACAAAACTCTATTTGCCTTCTTACTTACCTGTTGCACCTGCAAACCAACCTTCCATAATCCATGCACAAGGACACCCAGGTCCCTCTGCACAGCAGCGTGCTGCAATTTTTTTACGATTCAAACAATAGTCTTTGTACCTGCTATTCCTACCAAAATGGATGACTCCATATTTAGCGACATTGCAATTCATTTGCCAGACCTTTGCCCTCTCCCTTAAACTATCTATAATCCCTCTGCAAACTTTCAGAGTCCTCTGCACACTTTGCAGAGATTAAGAGAATTGGGAAACATATCAGCTGTGATCGAATGGCAGAGCAGACTGGATGGGTCAATTGGCCTAATTCTGCTCCTATGTCTGATGGCTTTTTTTTGGTCAGATAATCAAAAGCTTGGTCAAAAAGGTAGATTTGAGGACTATCTTAAAGGAGGAAAGTGCGAAAGTTACTCCAGAGTTTAAGGCTTGGGCAGGGTCACCAATGGCATAGTGACTCAAATTTAAGCAGCTTAACAGAGAATTAATAATGTGCAGACATTCTGGAGGGTCATGGCGTTGATGAATAAAAATAGGAAGCAGCAAGGCCATGGAACATTTGAAAAGGAAAATGTGTGCCTTTGTTTAAGAAGGGATGGAAGGAAAAGCCCAGGAACTGTACACCTGAGAATCTGACCTTAGTGCTGGGTCAGCTGTTGGAAGTGATTCTGAAAGCTAGGATTGCAGAGGCAGTGAATGATTAGGTATGGTTTTGTGCAAGGAAAATTGTGTCTCACAAATTTGATTGAGTTCTTTTAGGCAGTAACTTGATGACGACGGAGATATTGTTTACTTGGAATTTAGTAAATCCTTTGACAAGGCTCCACATGGCAGACAAATTAGTAAAGTTAGATCACTTGAGATTCAGTATGAGCTTACCAATTGGATACAAAATTAGCTTAACGGCAGGTGACAGAGAATGACGGCGGAAGAAACTGCAGGCCTGTGACCAGCGGTGCTGGTTCACTTTGGCTTGTCATTTATATAAATTATTTAGATGAGAATATAAAAGGCATGGTTAGTAAGTTTGCAGATGACACTAAGATTGATGGTATAGTGCACAGCGAAGAAGGTTATTTAGGATTACAAGGGGATCTTATCAGTTGGATAATGGGCTGAGAAATGGCAGATGGAGTTTAATTTGGATAAATGTGAGCAATTGGGTTTTGGGAACACAAATAAGGGCAGGAAATCTTTCTTGTCTCACCTTAAACCTATGCCCTCGAATGTGGATTCCCCCATCCCAGCAAAAAGAACTTGTGTATTTGCCCTATCCATGACCCTCATGATTTTATAAACCTCGAAAAGGTCACTCTCAACCTCAGATGCTCCAGGGAAAATAGCCCCAGTCTATTCAGTTTCTCCCGATAGCTCGAACCCTCCAACTCTGACAACATCCTTGTAAATCTTTTCTGAAATTTTTCGAGTTTCACAACATCCTTCCAATAGTGGGGAGACCAGAATTGGACACAGTATTCCAACTGTGGCCTAACCAATATCCTCCCAACTCCTATACTCAATGCACTCAAGCAAGCATGTTAAATGCCTTCTTCACTATCCTATCCACCAGTGACTCACTTTCAAGGAACTATGAACCTGCATTCCAAGATCTCTTTGTTCAGTAACACTTTCTAAAACGTTACCATTAAGTGTATAAGCCCTGCCCTGATGTGCCTTTCCAAAATGCAGCACCTCACATTTATCTAAATTAAACTTCACCTGCCATTCCTTGGCCCATTGGCCCATCTGATCAAGATCCTGCTGTACTCTGAGGTAATCTTCTTCGCTGTACACTATAGCTCCAGTTTTGGTGTCATTTGCAAACTTACTAACCATACATCCTATGTTCACATCCAAATCATTTATCTAAGGTGAACCCAACACCCACTCCTGTGACACACTGCTGGTCACAGGCTTCCAGTCTGAAAAGCAAGCCTCGAATACCACCCTCTGTCTTCTACCTTCAAGCCAGTTCCGCATCCAAAAAGCTAGTTCTCCCTGTATTCCATGTGATCTACCCTTGCTAACCAGTCTACCATGGGAACTTTATCGAATGTTGATACTCGGAGTGGAGGGTTTGAGCGAGATGGAAGGGCTGGGTAGGCTGGGACATTTTTCACTGGAACCCAGGAGATAGCCGGGTGACCTTATAGAGGTTAATAAAATCATGAGGAGTATAGGTTAGGTGAATGGCAGGTGTCTTTTCCCTTGGGTGGGGGATTTCAAGACTAGGGGCCATATTTTCAGGTCTCGGAGTCATACAGCACGGAAACATACACTTCAGCCCAACCAGTCCATGCCGAATATAATACCAAACTAAACTAGTCCCACCTGCCAGCTTCTGGCCTATATCCCTCCAAATCTTTCCTATTCATGTATCTATCCAAAAGTCTTTTAAACATTGTAATTGTACCCAGATCCACCACCTCCTCAGGAAATTCATTCCACAAGCGAACCACCCTCTTGTAAAAAAAAATTGCCTCTTCTGTCTTTTTTAAATCTCTCTCCTCTCACCTGAAAAATGTGCCCCCTAATCTTGAAATTCCTCAATTTGGGAAAGACAACTACTTTCAACTCTATCGATACCTCTCATTATTTTATAAACTTCTCTCGGGTTGCCTCTCAACCTCCTATGCTCCAGTGGAAAAAATTCCAGCCTGCCCAGCCTTTCTTTATAACTCAAACTTTTCATACCGGCAACATCTGGTAAATCTCTTCAGAACCCTCTCCAGCTTCATAATATCCTTCCTGTAACGCGGTGACCAGAACTAGATACAGAATTCCAGAAGAGGCCTCACCAATGTCCTGTACAATTTCAACATAATTTTCCAACTTCTGGACTCAAAGGACTGAGGCTAGTGTGCCAAACGTCTTTTTAACCACCCTATCTATACGTGATGCAAACTGAAAAGAATTATGTACCTGTACCCCTGTGTCCCTCTGTTCTACAAAACTACCCATGACACAACCATTAACTGTATGAGCCCTACCCTTGTTTGTTGTACCAAAATACAATACCTTGCATTTATCCAGATTGAACTCCTTATGTGCTATTTTTCAGCCCATTGACCCATTTGATCAAGATCCCTCTGTAATCTTAGAAAGCCTTCCTCACTGTCTGCTGTGCCACCAGTTTTGGTGTTGTCCACAAACTTACTAATTGTGCCTTCTGTATTCTCATCCAAACCACATACAGAAGCGACAAACAAGCAAGGACCCAGGATTGATCCCTGTGGAACACTGCTGGTCACAGGCCCCCAGTCCGAAAAGCAACTCTCCAACATTACACTCTGTTTCGTGCCATTAAGCCAATTATGTATCCAATTGGCAAGCTCACCCTCAATCCCATGTGACCTAACTTTGCTAATTAGTCCACCATATGGAACCTTATCAAAGGCTTTACTAAAATCCAAATAAACAATGTCTACCACTCTGCCATCAACCGCCTTTATGGTAACTTCCTCAAAAAAACTCAGTCTTTTTGTGAGACACAATTTTCCTCAACAAAACCATGCTGACTAGCCCTAATCAATTTTTGCCTCTTTAAATGTCCATAAATCCTATCTTTCATAATCACCTCCAACAATTTACCCACAACCGACGTCAGACACACAGGTCTATAGCTACCCATTTTCTACTCACAATCATTCTAAACAAAGGTACAACATCAGCCACCCCACCCCCGTCATCAGGCACCCCTCCCATAGATATAGATGATGCAAATATTTCTGCAAGGGGTCTTGTAATTTCCTCCCTTACTTCCCACAGTCTTGGATACATTAGATCGGGTCCTGGAGATTTATCCACTTATGCGTTCTCCAAGACCTCCTGAACTTCCCCTTCTGTAATGTAAACTGTTTTTCAAACATCAAAGGTTATTTCTCTACATTCTCTAGACCCTGTTTCTTTCTCCACAGTAAAAAGTGACACAAAATATTCATTCAGTATCTCTCCCAGCTCTTGGGGTTCAACACAAAGACAACCTTCTCCTTGATATTTAAGAGCCCATTACCCTCTTGCTCTTCATATATTTGTAGAATCTCTTTGGATTATCTATAACCTTATCTGTCAATACTATCTCATAGACCCCCTTTGCCTTCCTGATTTGTCTCTTCAGAATGCCCTTTCACACTTCATATTGACTAAGAGATTCAATTGGGCCAAATTGTCTATATCTAAAACAAGATTCTCTTTTATTCTTGATTAGACCCTCAATAACTTTACTCATCCATTGTTCCTTAATCTTACCAGCCTTATCCTTCACTCCAACAGGAACAAACTGCCTCTGAACTCTTGTCATCGCACTCTTGAATGCCTCCCAACTGTCTGATGTCCTTCCAAATGCGAAGTCTACTCTAATCAACTTTGAAAGTTCCTGTCTCACAGCACTAAAATTTTTGCCTTGGCCTTACTCCAATTAAAAACTGGAACTTTTATGGATGGCTTATCCTTCTCCATTTTGAAATTCATAGAAACATGATTGGTAGGCCCAAAGTGTTTTCCCACTTTAACTTCAGTTACTTGCCCTGAAATATTGCCCAAAAGAAAATCTAGTTTTGCTCCTTCTCTCTCAGGAACATCCACATCTTGATAAAGGAAATTTTTTTGAACTGATTTCACAAATTCTTCACCATTCAAACCTTTAACACTATGGTAGCCTGAGAAAATGTGTGGAAAACTAAGATCCCCCATTACTACAACCTTCGTATGCTTGCATGTGTCTGAGATCTCCCTACATATTTGTTTCTCAATTTCTCTCTTACTCCTGGAGGGCCTGTAGTACAACATCATCAAAGTGATCTTTCCTTTGTTATTTGTACTTTCTACCCATGTATTTTCACAGGACTACACAGTTCCACAGGATGCACACTGAGACAAACATCAACTGTGGCTGGAAGACCATCAACTCAGTGGAAGATGTTCTTTGGTCTGCCTGAAACTTGCTGGTCTTCCAGAACAAGGAGTTGGCCCTGATTGAGTGTTGCAGACTAGCACATTCCATGGTACATGTTCTGAAGGACACAGTACAGCTTGGGGCAGCCACCACCAAGGAGCAGTGGGGAAAGACCACTGTCTGAGGTCTTCCTGCTGAAGGTAAATGGGGGCCATTCAGTTATCAGACCCAGTGTCTCAAATATGTGTAAATGTTGGTATTGTATAAATGAGAGTTAGATAGAGTCAAAGTCCAATGTTTGGTTTTGTTTATATGATATGCAGCTGTACAGAAGTGATCTGCGTTTGTAACAATGTGTATATGTACAAACATTTTTTAAAAAATAAATAAAGCATATTTCAGAGAGAAAAAAATTCTGGGAGCAGTCAGCGAAGTCAGGAAGATCCACCCGGTGGTAGTTAGACTATGAAGTAGGGTTAGATCAAATGAGATCCAGGGAGAGGTTGCCAATTGGACATAAAATTAGTTTGACAGTAGGATACAGAGGGTGCTGTTTGAGAGTTGTTTTTCAGATTGGAGACGTGTGACCAGAGGTGTGCTGCAGGGATTGGTACTGAGTCCACGGTTATTCATCATTTATGAGAATGATATCGATGAGAATATAGGAATCATGTGAGTGAGTTTGCAGAGGACCCAAATTAGTGGTTATAGTTGACAGTGAAGATCAACTATGCTGAGGAATGGCAGATGGAATTTAATTCAGATAAATGCGAATAATTGCACTTTGGTAAAGGAAACCAGGGCCAGGCTTACACAGTTAATCTGATTTGATTAGGATTGTTGTCATGTGAAAAGCTTTGTTTGTGAGCAGTACAGGAAGATCATAGGATGCAAGGACATACAGAACATAGGGTGAAAAAAAACTTGGTCAGAGAGAGGCATACAGGTCACGCTGCACAGGGCATGTGCTCGGCAAGAACAACATTAAAAAGATCAACTTATTTGAACTCAGCAAGTTCATGCATCAGTCTAATAATGGCAGAGGAGAAACTGTTCCTGAACCTGCTGGTGCATGTCTTCAAGCTTCTGCAACTTCTGCCTGACGGAAAAGGTTGTAGGAGAGCATTACTGGGATGGGATAGGATTTTGATGTTGGCAGCCTTTCCGCAGCAAGGAGGGGTAAATGGAGTCCATGGGTGGGAAGGTGGTTTGAAGTGTGTCTACTTCAACGCCAGGAGCATCTGGACTAAGGTAGAGAACTTGCAGCATGGGTTGGTACCTGGGACTTTGATGTTGTGGCCATTTTGGAGACTTGGATAGAGCAGGGACAGGAATGGTTGTTGCAGATTCCGATTGAGATGTTTCAGTAAGATCCGGGAAGGTGGTAAAAGAGGGGGAGGTGTGGCATTGTTAGTCAAGTATTACGGTGGCAGAAAGGACTTTAAATGAGGACTCGTCTACTGAGGTAGTATGGGCTGAGGTTAGAGACAGGAAAGGAGATGTCACCCTGTTGGGAGTTTTCTATAGGCCTCCGAATAGTTCCAGAGATGTAGAGGAAAGAATTGCAAAGATGATTCTGTAGAGGAGCGAAAGGAACAGGGTAGTTGTTAGGGGGGACTTTAACTTTCCAAATATTGACTGGAAACGCTATAGTTCAAGAACTTTAGATGGGTCAGTTTTTGTCCAATGTAGGCAGGAAGAGTTCCTGACACAGTATGTAGATAGGCCAACAAGAGGCGAGGCAACATTGGATTTGGTACTGGGTAATGAACCAGGCCAGGTGTTAGATTTGGAGGTAGGTGAGCACTTTGCTGATAGTGACCACAATTCGGTTACGTTTACTTTCGCGATGGAAAGGAATAGGTATATACCACAGGGCAAGGGTTATAGCTGGGGGAAAGGCAATTAAGATGCGATTAGGCAAGATTTAGGATGCATAGGATGGGGAAGGAAACTGCAGGGGCTGGGTACAATTGAAATGTGGAGCTTGTTCAAGGAACAGCTACTGTGTGTCCTTGATAAGCATGTACCTGTCAGGCAAGGAGGAAGTGGTTGAGCGAGGGAACCGTGGTTTACTAAAGAAGTTGAGTCTCTTGTCAAGAGGAAGAAGGAGGCTTATGTAAAGATGAGGTGTGAAGGCTCAGTTAGGGCGCTTGAGAGTTACACGCTAACCAGGAAGGACCTAAAGAGAGAGCTAAGAAGAGTCAGGAGGGGACATGAGAAGTCTTTGGCAGGTAGGATCAAGGAAAACCCTAAAGCTTTCTATGGGTATGTCAGGAATAAAAGAATGACGAGAGTAAGATTAGGGCCAGTCAAAGACAGTAGTGGGAAGTTGTGCGTGGAGTCCGAAAAGATAGGAGAAGAGATAGGAGAGGCGTTAAATGAATATTTTTTGTCAGTATTCATACAGGAAAAAGACAATGTTGTCGAGGAGAATGCTGAGATACAGGCTATTAGACGAGACGGGATTGAGATTCATAAGGAGGAGGTGTTAGCAATTCTGGAAAGTGTGACAATAGATAAGTCCCCTGCGCCAGATGGGATTTATCCTAGGATTCTCTGGGAAGCTAGGGAGGAGATTGCAGGACCTTTGGCTTTGATCTTTATGTCGTCATTGTCGACAGGAATAGTACCAGAAGATTGGAGGATAGAAAATGTTGACCCCTTGTTCAAGAAGGGGAGGAGAGACAACCCTGGTAATTATAGACCAGTGAGCCTTACTTCGGTTGTGGGTAAAATGTTGGAAAGGATTATAAGAGATAGGATTTATATTCATCTAGAAAGGAATAATTTGATTAGGGACAGTCAACACAGTTTTGTGAAGGGTAGGTCGTGCCTCACAAACCTTATGGAGTTCTTTGAGAAGGTGACCAAACAGGTGGATGAGGGTAAAGCAGTTGATGTGGTGTATATGGATTTCAGTGAAGCGTTTGATGAGGTTCCTCACAGTAGGCTATTGCAGAAAATATGGAGGCATGGGATTGAGGGTGATTTAGCGGTTTGGATCAGAAATTGGCTAGCTGGAAGAAGACAGAGGGTGGTGGTTGATGGGAAATGTTCATCCTGGAGTTCAGTTACTAGTGGTGTACCGCAAGGATCTGTTTTGGGGCCACTGCTGTTTGTCATTTTTATAAATGACCTGGATGAGGGCGTAGAAGGATGGGTTAGTAAATTAGCGGATGACACTAAAATCGGTGGAGTTGTGAATAGTGCAGAAGGATGTTGCAGGTCACAGAGGGACATAGATAAGCTGCAGAGCTGGGCTGAGAGGTGGCAAATGGAGTTTAATGCGTAAAATTGTGAGGTGATTGACTTTAGAAGGAGTAATAGGAATACAGAGTACTGGGCTAATGGTAAGATTCTTGGTAGTGTGCATGAGCAGAGAGATCTCAGTGTCCAATGTGCGTAGATCCCTGAAAGTTGCCAACCAGGTTGATAGGGTTGTTAAGAAGGCGTACAGTGTGTTAGGTTTTATTGGTAGAGGGATTGAGTTTCGGAGCCATGAGGTCATGTTGCAGCTGTACAAAACTCTGGAGCGGCCACACTTGGAGTATTGCATCCAGTTCTGGTCGCCACATTATCGGAAGGATGTGGAAGCATGGGAAAGGGTGCAGAGGAGATTTACCAGGATGTTGCCTGGTATGGAGGGAAGGTCTTATGAGGAAAGGCTGAGGGACTTGAGGCTGTTTTCATTAGAGAGAAGAAGGTTAAGAGGTGACTTAATAGAGACATACAAGACGATCAGTGGATTAGATAGGGTGGACAGTGAGAACCTTTTTCCTCAGATGGTGATGGCTAGAACGAGGGGACATAGCTTTAAATTGAAGGGTGATAGGTATAGGACAGATGTCAGAGGTAGGTTCTTTACTCAGAGAGTAGTAAGGGCATGGAATGCCCTGTCTGCAACAGTAGTAGACTCGCCAACTTTGAGGGCATTTAAATTGTCGTTGGATAAACATATGGATGATAATGGAATAGCGTAGGTTAGATGGGCTTCAGGTCGATTTCACAGGTCGGCACAACATCGAGGGCCGAAGGGCCTGTACTGCGCTGTAATGTTCTGTGTTCCATGTTCTATGTTTTATGGGCTTCTGTGATGGTCTGGGCTGTGCACACAACCGTTTGTAGTTTCTTACGGTCTTGGGCAGAGCAGTTGCTGTACCAGGCCGTTATGCGCTCAGACAGTATACTTTCTATTGTGCATCTGCGTAAGTTGCTAAGCGTCCTTCTGGACATGTCAAATTTCCTCAGCCACCTGAGGAAGAGGAGGTAATGGTAGGGTCCTGGGAAGTGTTATGGAACAGAGAGACGTCAGGGTGCACGGATATAGTTCCTTGAAAGTGGCATCACAGGTAGACAGGGTGGTGAAGAAGGCTTTTAGCACACCTGCCTTCATCAGTTACAGCATTGAGTGCAGGAGTTGGGATGTCATGTTACATCTGTACAAGGTGTTGGTGAGGCCAGAATTGGAGCACTGCATACAATTCTGGTCACCCTTCCATAAGAAAGAGGTTATTAACCTGGAAAGGGAGCAAAAAAGATTTATGAGGATATTACAGAGAACTGAAGGCATTGAGTTATGAGGAGAGATTGGGTAAGGTGAGACTTCTTTTCCTGGAGCTCAGGGGTGACCTTCGAGACATTTATAAAATCTGGAGGGTTATGGATAAGATGGCTAGCCAAGGTCTTTTCCTTCGGCTAGGGGAGTCTAAAACTAGAGGACATAGGTTTAAGGTGAAAGTGACAAGATTTAAGGGGAACCTGAGGGGCAATTTTTTTCACACAGGGATGTTGCGTACATGAAATGAGCTGCCAGAGGAAGTGGTAGAGATGGGTGCAATTAACATTTAAAAGATACTTGGACTGGTGCATGGTTTGGACAGGTTTAGAGGAATATAGGCCAAACACAAGCAAATGGGACTTGTTGAGTTCAGGAAACCTGCTTGGCCTGGATGAGTTGGGCCGAAGGGCCTATTACTGTGCTGTATACTTCTATAAATCAGATTCTATGATTCTAACTAGAGAAATTAGATTGGGGATGACTGTTTCTGGGCCAATCCACATCTGAAAAGTGGGAGTCTTTTACAACCCATTTGATCAGACTTCAAAACAAGCATGTTCCTGTGAGGATGAAAGATAAGGATGACAAAATTCTGGAACCTTGGATGATGAGCAATGTTGTAATTTTAGTTAAAAAGAATATAATATTTCAGAACAAACAATCAGATTCGGGCCTTGCAGCATGAAAAATTAGAAAAGAACTTCATAAAGAAATTAGAAGACCTGGAAGGGGCCATGAAATGTCCTTGGCAAGTAGGATTAAGGACAGTCCAAGCTGTATTTTGTGCATTTTACGAGCAAGAGTGAAACTTGGTGAAAGAGTAGCACTGCTCAAGAACAAAGGAGGGAATTTGTGTGGAGTCAGAGGAAGTGGATAAGGTCCTTAATGAGTATTTTGCAACAGTATTCACCAAGTAGAAAATCATGAATGAAGCTAAGTTTAGAGAGGGGTTGTTGATATTGTGGGGCATGTCCATATGAAGAAGGAGGTGGCGTTGGGTACCTGGAAAAATATTACGTTAGATAAATTCTCAGGGCCTGATGAGATCTATTCCAGGAGATTGAGGAAAGCAAGGGCTAGGGTTACAGATTGTTGAGGCCTTTACAGAGCTCCTTGTGTCCACTTTAGCCACAGGTGTCAGCCCAGAAAACTGGAGAAACCATTGTTGTTCCTTTGTTCATGTTAATCTTCATGGTCAATGCAGGGATTTCTGTTGTTTGTAATGCAGATAGATAATTTGGATGAAAATGTTAGTGGCCTGATTTGTAAATTTTGCAAATGACATGAAAATTCAGATAATGAGGAAGCATACTAAAGGATTCAGCAGGATACAGGTCAGCTGGAAAGTTGGGTGGAGAAATTTCAGATGGAGTTTAATCCGGACAAGCGTGAGGTGATGCATTTTGGGAGATGAGATGCAACAGGAAAGTACACTGTAAATGGCCAGATCCTAAGGACCATTGATTTACTGAGGAGTCCAAGTCCAGGCATTGCAACAGAAAGTGGTTAATAAGGCTTATGACATGCCAACCTTCATCAGTCAGGGGATTGAGTACAATCATTGGCAAGTCACGCTACGACTGTATCAGTCAGACCGTATTTGGAGTGTATGTGCTGTTCTGGTCGCTGCACAATCAGAAAGATGTGGAGGCTTTGGAAAGTGTGCAAAGGAATTGACCAGAATGTTGCATGGACTAGTGTACTGGCTATAATGGATTGGGTGGGTGGAAACGTCAAATACTAAAGGGTGTAGGTTTAGGGTGAGGAAGGAAATTGTTTTTTTTGACACAGAGGGTAGGAGGTGCCTGGAAATAGTTGCCAAGGGAGGTGGTAGAAGCAGGTACAACAGCAAAGTTTGAGGGGAATTTAGACAGACACATGAATAGGCAGCGAATAGAGGGACATAGACTATGTGCAGGAAGATGGGATTATTTTAGAATCGCATCATGGTCGGCAGAGACATGTTGGCTGAAGGGCCTGTTCTTGTGCTGTACTGTTCCATATTGTTCAGAAAACTGCAATAGCCAGCCTGTATTTTTCTTTAGTCACTTATGTAACATGGGCATCGCAGGCTACCCAGCATTTATTGCTTGTTCCTCGTTGCCCTTGAGAAGGTTGTGGTGCCTTAAACCACTGCTGACTATCTGATGTAGGTCTGACCCACAATCCCGTTCGGGATGGAATTCTAGGGTTTTGACCGAGTGACACTGAAGGAACAGCGATCTATTTCCAAGTCAGGATGGTGACTGGTTGGGAGGGTATCTTGGAGCTCACGGTGTTCCCATGTGTGCACTACCCTTGTCCGACTTGATGAAAGTGGTTGTGGGTTTGGGAGGATTTTTGGTGAATTTCTGCAGTGCATCTTACAGATGGGGAACACTGCTCCCACTCAGCATCAGTGGTGGAGGGAGTGGATACCTGTGCATATGGGTTGCTTTGTCCTGGATGGTGTCAAACTTCGAGTGTTGCTGGAGATGCATGCATCCAGGCAAGTGGGGAGTATTCTATCACACTCTGAACTTGTGCCTTTTAGATGGTGGACAGGCTGTGGGGAGTCAGGAGGTGAGTTTTTTGTTGCAGTATTCCTCGCGTCTGACCTGCTCTTGTAGCTGCACTATTTGTATGAAAAGTCAAGTTGTGTTTCTGGTCAATGGTAACCCGCAGGATGTGGGTGATTCAGTGACAGTCTCTTCATGGTCATGGTTTGTCTCTTCACGGACATGGTCATTGCCTGGCATTTCTGTGGCACAATGTGACTTGTCACTTGGGCTGAATATCTGGATATTGTCTAAATTTGTTGCATTGGCACATGGACTGCTTCAGTATCTGAGGAGTTACGAAGGGTGCTCAACATTTTGCAATCATCAGGCAAACATCACCGCTCCTGGCCTTAGGATGGAGGGAAATTCGCTGATGAAGCACCTAACAATGGTTGGGCCTTGGAGACAAATATGAGGAATTCCTTGCGGAAATATTGGGTTGGTGGCACAGTGACTCAGTGGTTTGCACTGCTGCATGGCAGCGCCAGGGACCAGGGTTTGATTCCACCCTTGCGTGACCATCTGCGTGGAGTTTGCACATTGCCTCTCTGTCTGTGTGGGTTTCCTCTGGTGCTCCAGTTTCCTCCCATAGTCCAAAGATGTAGTGAAGTAGATTGGGTAATTTAGCATGTCCATAGTGTCCAGGAATGGCCCAAGTGGATTAGTGATGCAGTGTGGGGGATGTTGTGGGACGGTGGAGGAGGGGTGCGAGGTGGTGGGATGGCTGTGGGGGTGGTGGTGGTGCTGGCCTGCATTTCGGTGGGTCAGTGTGGAACCGATGAAAGCAATACACAACATTTGCCAATGTCCAGTCATCTGACACCTCAACCATAGTAATAAATGCTTCTACAAGGGGCCCCGCAATTTCCTCCCCAGTTTCCCACAAAGTCCTGGGATACACCACATCGGGTCCTGGAGATTTTTACACCTTTATATTTTCTAAGATATCAAGAACTTCCTCTTCTGTAATGTGAATATTTTTTGAGGCGTCAATATTTATTTCTCTGTGCTCACTCGCTGCCATTTCTTTCTTCACAAGGTATTCATTTGATATCTCTCTCATCTCCTGAGCTTCAACACAGAGACAAACTCTTTATTCTTTAAGGGGCCCTGCTCTCTCTCTAGTTGTCAGACTGCTCTTCCTGTACTTGTAGAATCTCTGGCTGTCCACTCTATCTATACCTCTGATCATTTTGTACACCTCTATCAAGTCTCATGAAACTCTCCCATGTCAATTTCAACATTGCATTACACACAGATGACAATTTTGTTGACACTGCCCCCAGAAAAAACTGTTGGGTTGGGACAGCCCGGGGTTGGATACAATGTGGATTATCCTTAACCTTATTTGCCAAGTCTATCTCATATCCTCTCTTTGCTGTCCCAATCTCCTTCTTAAAGCCCTTACATTTTTTATCCTGTTCAAAAGCTTCATTTAAGTACAGTTGCTTGTATCCAAAATATGATTTTTCTTTTATTCTTCACTAGAACATCAATGTCTTTATTCATCCACGGTTCTCTAATCCTCCCAGCCTTACCTTCTACTCTACAAGGAACATAGAGACTCTAAACTCTTGTTATTACACTTTTGAAAGCCGTCCACTTATCAGATGTCCCTTTCTTTGCAAAGTCTACTCCAATCAAGTTTTGAAAGCTCTTGCATTTTACCATTAAAATTTGCCTTTCTCTTGTTAAAAACATTATTTTTCATGGAAGCTTACCTTTTTTCATAACTATTTTCAAACAAACAGAATTATGATCTCTGGACCCAAGGTGTTCCAAAACCATCTCTGCAATTCTTTGTCGTGATGCCTTATCCTAGAGATGATCAAGTTTTGCTCCTTCTCAATTAAGAAGATTTACATAGTGATAAAGAACATCTGCGTAAACATGTTAAACAAATTATTCACCACCCAAACCTTTAACATGATGGTGGTTCCTTCAAATTTGGAAAGTTAAAATATGATTACAAACTCATTATATTTAATATATCTGAGTTCTCTCTGCATGTTTGTTTCTGAATTTCCCTCTGATGATTTGGAGGTCTATATACAGTATAATCCCAACCAGGTGATGATGACATTTTTTTCTTAATTGTTAAATTCAATTTAAAGTCACTGACCTGAGATAATTGAATGCTTCAGGGGTGTTTCGATTACTTTCTAAACTTCAAACAGTCAGAGTGATTGGAATATAAAAACTCACAAAGACTTATCAGATCAGACACTGAATTTTACGTCTGAAGCCTTGCTCAGAATTTGACGCATGTGTTTCATTTGGAATTATCCTTGTTTTATTCTGAAAGCAGGAATTTATCGGAATTTATAAAATTTAAAAGTGGTTAAATACAAGCCAGACCCATCCTTCGAGGGCAATGGGAGCCCATCTTGCTCGTTACCACAAACCGAAAACTGCCATGTGTCTGGACTTGATTTCACTCGAACTGTGTACTTTCCAGTCACTGGTTGTAACCTTCTGCAGGACGTGCAACATCCCGACCCAGTGACAGACAATCCAACAACAGGTTTGACCTGACATACCTTTCTCTCTGATGAATGTGTGTTTCCTGTTTGTTTCTTGTTGTCGTGGAGACCCTTCTGACTGGAGAGAGCAAAGTGAAAAGGCTGACAGGATTTGTGATGATCAGAGTAGTTATTGATTCATAAAGTATGCACAGAACAACTGTGTGTGGATGTGAACAATAGAAAGCCGAAAGAGGCCAGGGACTGACCCCATGGAGTGGTACAGCACTGATGGGGTCTATTTGACCAATCAGATCTGTTGTCTCTGTGGAAGAGCAATTCAATGAAACCTTCGCTTCTCCCCAGTGATCCTGCCTGTTACTTTCAGTCAATGATGTCACCAATTCCGCTTTGACTACTGAATTATTATCCCCGATGCCGGGAGATGCTGATCACTATGTTTGTGCTCAGATGTCCTTGGTTGTCCTTGTACTCAAATAGCACAGAACATTGACATGCTGTGACTGCAACAATTAGGGAGGTGCATGAAGAACCAAGCTGATTGTCCATCAAGAGGAAGGTCATATTGCTACAGCTGTTTTACTGAGACAACATCAGTAATCTGGGGGTCGCTTTAATCACCAGACTGGCTATGCAGAGTTTCTGCAAAGAAAAGTCACATTTATGAAATGCAGGAATGTCCGAATGAAGGCAACTAATGATGCTCTTCCCGGATACAATCACTGATAGTTTTCAGGATAAAAATCTCAGGTGTGCTTTAAACAGGCAGAACCATATTACCTGGGATCACAGAATAAGCCATTCAGCCCTTTGAAGGCTGGCCCAACATTCAATGTGATCATTCCTGATCATCTGTCTCAACGCCTTATTCTCACTTTCTCTCCATGCATCTGGGTGTCTTGATTATCTAAAAAAATACAAACTCTCCGTTGAACATATTAGTGACTTGACCTCGACAACCTTTTTGTGGTAGGAAGAGAATTCCACAGGCTGACCAATGTCTGAGAGTGCAAAAATTTCTCAAAATGGCTGAGCACATATCCTGAGTCTGTGACCCCTGAATCGAAACATCCCAAACAGGGAAAATATCCTCTTGGCATCTATAGTGCCCAGACCTGTTACAGCTGTACACAATTCAACCAGATCCCTTCAGCTAGTTCTGATTTCAAGCGAATACCTAAGATGTACCAATCTCTCCTTGTAACCCAACCTTGGCATCATTGGCATCAACCTAGTGAACGTCTGCTGCAGTGCTTCTGGGGCAATCTTTCCTTACTTAGATAGGGAGAGTGAAACGGCAAACTTTCTACTTTCCAGTGAGCACAAGCACAACTTACTTAATCTCTCCTCGTAAGACAGTCCCTCCACACCCACTATCAGCCGAATCAATCTTACACTACCTGACCAGGGACAAAGACGCAAGAGGCAGGCAGGACTCAGGAAAGTGACAGACTTTTATTCAAGCAACAACCAGTTAGTACAGGGAGAGGGCCAAAGATATTCCCCAAGTCTGGCCTCAATGTGAGAACCTGGTCATTCTCTTCAGCTACGGTTCAGATCTAAAGAGACATCAATGACACAATCTGATTTTTACAGTGAAATACACCATTTTTTTACATGTTGTGTTACAATAATCATATACAGCGTGGTCACTGTGTCCTTCCCCCTTATCCCATACACTCAGTCCTGTGAGACACCTAATCAGTGATGGGCATTCCTATGTTCCCATCATCTCATGGCGTTTAACAGACATTGTAATCTCCAGGCCTTGGGAATTTTCTTTGTATCCTAGTTGTACACATTCCAAAGTTACTGGTTATACTCCTTTTGGTCTTTCCCAGGCTTGCTTATCTCGAAGGAACTCTTGAATTCTGTTTTTCATTGTTTTCCATGTGCTCTCTCTCCATTTAAATTCAGTTATTCTTTTTATATGTCCCACTGTCCCAAGTATGCATGTAAAAAATGCAAAGGACAGTTGGTTTGAACTAAATGCTGTAATAATAATTCTGTTATAAAGTTCCTTATAAATTGTAATGTGATACAGATACTTCTACTGTCAGCGCTTTGTAACTCGTGAGTTGCAAACTATTTCAATCAAGTGTACAAGAGATCATTTGAAGAGAAAACAGAAGTGTTTCCTGAGATTGATTGACTTTAACACCTATGTTCAAATGCTTTTTCCATAACTCCTCTGTCATACTTTGGTTACACGTATACCATATACATATGTCATTTTTTCTGATGAAGGGTCTAGGCCCGAAACGTCAAGCTTTCCTGCTCCTATGATGCTGCTTGGCCTGCTGTGTTCATCCAGCTCCACACCTTGTTATCTCGGATTCTCCAGCATCTGCAGTACCTCTTACCTCGATGGTAGCAGGGCTGGGCAAAAAAGTGGCAGATGGAATTCAACCCGGAAAAGTGTGAAGTGATTCATTTTGGAAGTTCAAATTTGAATGCAGAATACAGGGTTAATGGCAGGATTCTTGGCAGTGTGGTGGAACAGAGGGATCTTAGGGTCCATGTCCATAGATCCCTCAAAGTTGCGACCCACGTTGATAGGGTTGTAAAGAAGGCGCGTGGTGTGTGTTGGCTTTCGTCAGCAGGGGAATTGAGTTTCAGAGCCGCAAGGTTATGCTGCAGCTCTATAAAACCCTGGTTAGACCACACTTGGAATATTGTGTTCGGTTCTGGTTGCCATGTTGTCAGAAGGGTGTGGAAGCTTTCGAGAGGGTGCAGAGGAGATTTACCAGGATGCTGTCTGGACTGGAGTGCGTTTGCGGAAAGGGTGCGGGAGCCAGGGCTTTTTTCATTGGAGTGAAGAAGGATAAGAGGTGACTTGATAGAGGTGCACAAGATGGTGAGAGGCATCGATAAATTGGGACTGCATAATTTTACGGTGAGTAAGAAGGTGTAGGGGAGCTGTCAGAGGTAGGTTGTTTACACAGAGTGGTGAGCATGTGGAATGCATTGCCAGCAGTGGTAGAGGAGTCACTTTTGAGACTTTAAAGTGACTCTTGCTTAGGCACATGGAGGATAGAACAATGCAGTGTATGCCGTGTACACAGAACATAGAACAGTACAGCACAGTACAGAGCCTTCGGCCCATGATGTTGCGCCGAAATTTTACCCTAAACCTAAGGTCTACCTAACCTCCATGCCTGCCTTATGCTATCATCCATATGCCTACCCAATTGCCGCTTAAATGCCCCTAATGAAGCCGACTCCACTGTCCTCTCCGGCAATGCATTTCACGTCCCTACCACTCTCTGAGTAAAGAACCTACCTCTGATGTCTCCCCTAAATCTACCTACAGTCACTTCAAAACTATGCCCCCTCATAATAGCTACCTGCTCTTTAGGAAAAAGTCTCTGGCTGTCCACTCTATCTATACCTCTGATCATTTTGTACACCTCTATCAAGTCTCATGAAACTCTCCCATGTCAATTTCAACATTGCATTACACACAGATGACAATTTTGTTGACACTGCCCCCAGCAAAAACTGTTGGGTTGGGACAGCCCGGGGTTGGATACAATATAATACACCTCTACAATGTCCCCATCAAACACTCCCACAGCAGGGACAGCATGGGGTCAGATACAGATTAAAGCTCCCTCAAAGCCTTCCCCATCAAATACCCCCAAGACTGGAACAGCACGGGGTTAGATACAGCATAAAGCTGCCTCAGTACTGTTTGTGAGGGCAGCCCATGTTTGAAAGGCACAAAATAGCCGACACGAGATAAATAGAATTTCACAGTTTGCTCCAATGTTTAAGCGAAAGGAAAACATATGAGCTGTTTGTGTTAACACAGCGTGGAACTGCATGAACACAGCAGGCCAGGCAGCATCAGACGACCGGAAAGCTATTTGTGTTTTGTCGAAGGTCTACGTTTGATTGACTAATGCATTATGAAATGGAATTGTGAGGTTTGGTAGCTCCTCTCTGTATGAGCCAATGACTGTAACAGGTGTTCCTCTGGCTTTAACAGAAGACAACAGCTGAAGGTATTTTGTCGTAATTAGTTGCTTCTTTAAATTTATTCACAATATGAAGAAACAGGTTCTAATTAAAGATTTTTCAGGTAACCATATAGAACATGGGGCCTTCCACCCATGATGTCGTGCTGACCTATGATTTTACTCAGATCAAGCGAAGGATGAGAGGTGACTTGATAGAGGTGTACAAAATGATCAGAGCTATAGATAGAATGGACAGCCAGAGTCTTTTTCCAAGGGTGGAGGTAGCTATTACGAAGGGGCATAGTTTTAAAGTGAGTGGAGGTAGATATGGGGGAGACGTCAGAGGTAGGTTCATTACTCAGAGAGTGGTCGGGGCGTGAAATGCATTGCCGGAGAAGGTAGTGGTGTCGGCCACATAAGGGGCATTTAAGCGGCAATTAGATAGGCATATGGATGATAGTATAAGGAAGGGATGGAAGTTAGATAGACCTTAGGTTTAGGGTAAAAGTTCAGCACAACATTGTGGGCCAAAGGCCTTGTATTGTGCTGTACTGTTCTATGTTCTAACAGTGGCGAGGAAGTTTCACTCAATATCACACCATATACTGCCCCAAAATTGAGAGCGTTTGATGGGCAATGTGCAAAGGGAGTTTTAGAACAAAGAACAACATAACAAAGGAACAGGCCCTTCAGCACTCCAAACATGCGCTGACACATTTTGCCCTTCCGTCCTAAAACTGTCTTCACTTACCAGTTCCGCATCCCTCTAATGCCTTCCTATTTCTATTTATGTTTTCATCAAGGTACTTCTTGAATGCTGCTACTTCTTGAGTGGCTCAGTGGTTGGCACTGCTGCCTCACAGCACCAGGGACCTGGGTTCAATTCACCTTTGGGCAACTGTTTGTGTGGAGTTTGCATGTTCTCCCTGTGTGTGTGCGTGTGTGTGTGTGTCTGTGTCCTCTGGGTGCTCTGGTTTCCTCCAACAGCCCAAAGATTTGCAGGTTTGGTGGATTGGCCATGCTAAACTGCCCATAGCGGCCGGGGATTTTTAGGTTGGGTGGGTTAGACATGGGAAATGCAGGGGTAGGAGAATGAGACTGGGTGGAATGCTCCTCAGAGTGTCAAGTTGGAATTGTTCGGCCGAATAGCCTGTTTCCAAACTGCAGGGACTCGATGATTATATTGTGTCTGCTTCCACCACCTCCACTGGCATCGCATTCCAGGCACTCGCCAACCTTTGTGAAAACTTGCCTCGCACATCTCTTTTAAACTTCCCCTGACTGCTCACACCTTGAACCTCTGTCCCCTCGTAATTGACATCTCCATCTTGGGAAAAAGCCACATAGTTTCCAATCTATCCATGCCATTCACAATCTTATAAACTTCTGTCAGGTTGCACCTCCACCTACTGTGTTCCAGTGAAAACAAATACAGTCTATCCAACGTTTCTTCAGAACTGAAACCCCCCATACCAGGCAACATCCTGATAAACCTTTTCTGTACACTCTCCAACGCACCCCCATCCTCTGGTGCTGTGGTGATCTGAACTGTACGCAATATTCCAAGTGTGGCCAAAACAAAGTTCCGTAAACCTGCAGCATAACTTGCCTAACCTTATACTCATTGCCCTTTCTGATGAAGGCAATCATGCCACAGGCATTTTTTAACCACTTTATCAACTGCACTTTCATCTTCAGTGGTCTGTGGACCTGCACACTCAGATCCCTCTGCATGTCAATACTCCAAAAGGTTCTGCCATTCACCGTATAATTTCCACATGTACTTGACTTTCCAAAATGCAGCACGTTTCACTCACCCGGATTAAACACCATTTGCCATTTCTCAGCCCATATCTACAACTGATCTCCATCCTGCTGTATGGTTCGTCAACAGTCTTTGCTATCAACAAGCCCACCGATCTTTATATCGTCTGCAAATGTTCTAACCTACTCATCTGTGGTTTAATTGAAATCATTTCTCTAAATCACAAACAGTATGGATCCCAGCTACGGACATTGTGATTGGACAATTCGATGGAGTTATGCAGTAGGGAGCATGGAGTGATGATCGATTTGAAGACTGGCTAATGGAATGGGGGTGATGATCGCATTTAGTTGAGAATAAATTTCATTATGAAAAGAACAAGTGCAAAGTGATTATTTTCAATGTTCATGGTCTGCCCCATTCAGTGAAATCTAACCACTATTTAATCCAACATCCTCCTCTCCAAATGTTTTGCTTGTCTCTCGCCAAAGCAGGGCCATTTTGTTTGATTAACACCAAATATTCAAACCTATGTTTTCATCTCTCTGTAGTTTGGAGAAACTTAGTAAATTGGAATAATACAAGGCCATTCAGCGTGTTGATCCTGCTCTGCCACACAATCTGATCACAACCCACCATCTAACGCAGGATACAGTTTGCACTTTCTCCTCACATCTTTGATACTTTTAGCTCTAAGAACTATATCTATCTACTTCTTGAAAACAGGCAAAGATTTGTTCTCAATTGCTTCCTGAGCCTGTGAATTCAACAGACTTACCAGTCTCTGGGTGAAAATGTTTCTTCTCAACTCAGCCCACAATGGCTTGCCCCATATCCTTAAACTGTGAACCCCTGTTTCTTGACATCCTGGTCATCCAGAACATCCTTCCTGCCTTTACCTTGTCTATTCCTGTTAGAATGTTGCTTTTCTATTTGATCCCACATCATCCTGTGAAACTACAGTGAATACAGACCTAGCCCATGCAATGTTTAATCATCCATCAGTCCTGCTATCGCAGGAATCAGTCTGCTTCAAATTTGTTGCAGTTTCTCCATCGCCACCGCTTCCTTCACCAAATAAGGAAATCAGAATTGCAAACTAAAATGCATCTCCTGTGCTACCAATTGTGCTCCTACTGCCTTTTACTGTGGGAGCACTCAAAACCTGTTTCACTTGCTCATCCTCCACACTTTCCCATCACCATAAAGTCGATCACTTCATTTCCAAAGAGGAGTCGTAATGGAACTCAAAATGTTAACTGCTTGCCTCGTCACAGATGTTGTCAGATCTGTTGTGTTTCTCAATGAATTTCTGTTTCTATTTCAGATCTCCGGCAACTGCAACACTTTTGAATATCCATGTTTAAATATTATTTTTTACTAACTAGACAGCCATCCTGAACTGTTCCCTAAGAAGCAGGCTCCATCGGCAGCTGGCTACGATAGCATCAAACCATTAACAAGATGGAAATGTGAAAAATGCAAGTGAATCTTGAACAGATAGATTAACAAATGCCTTTAATTATTAGGTAAATCTGCAGAAATGGATATGCCAGCACATTCTCCAACTGCTGCCTGAACTTAGTCTGGGTCACAGCGTAAATTGCAGTGTTTGTGCAGCAACTGAGGAGCTGCAGTATGAAGCCTAATTCCTGCATAAAATGAGGAAGATCCATAGACTGATACCCCAAAGAGGACAAACGCCACCGCACAGAAAAAAACATTAACAATGGCCATAAAATGATGAAATTTGCTGAGACAACAAACAGCAGGATCATGGATTTTCTTCGACTCTCCATCTCCTGGTCTCTGGGATCCTCTGCACTGCTGTTGGACCGGAGTCTCCTGCGGGCACTGCTGGTCACTAAAATGTATCTGACCGTCAAAATATTAAGCAGCAATATCAGGACAAATGGAACACATGGAGTTAGAATGTTATGGAGGCACTCAATTGCACCATAGACTGGAGACCACTGACCATCCGATTTTACCAAACAAAACCAGGGGAAGTTATATCCCCGATACCACTGTTCAAGCATAAAATACCAGAATAAATTCTTGAAACAACTGATCACAGTCACTGTCCCCAGAACCACGGCCACCGTTTTCTCTCTGCAATATCTACTTTTCAGTTTCTGGCAACAAATGGCCACAAATCGATCAAATGTGAAAGTGACAGTAAACCAGACAGAACAGTCAGTGACTGCATAAATCAGGGCAGCATGGATATTACACACAGGGAGATATAACAGGGAATAAATTGAATAAATAATCGGAATATGTCTGAATATCAGGTCAAGAATAATGACTAATAGATCCGCCGTCGCCATAGCCACCAGGTAACGAGTGATACATTTCGAGAGCCCACATTCTCTACGAAGCAGTACGAAAATCGTCATTATGTTAACTGTAAGGACGGCAAATAAAAACACATCAGCCTGCAGGAAAAGATGTCACTTTGATCGAAAGCACATTGAGATTTTCAAATTCAGTCACTTTTATCGAAATAAACAAAAGAAACTGTCTGAACTAATTCAAAATATGAAAAGCAAAACACAGGGAACACTCACTCCTCAAACCAACAGATACCACGTTTATGAGAACAATGTCTGAAACTACCATCCGTTTGATCACCAGAGAGTAGGCACCGATAACTTCTGTACAGTTGCTAATGAGAAGGATGAAAATGTTGTAAGACAGAAGTATTGTCACCCGAGTCACTGAAACATAAATAATTGTTGGATTTTTTTTTGTTGCACTGTAGTAAACAGAATTAACCAGTGGCAATACAGACTCATCCCGTGTGTGTGTGTGTGTGCGTGTGTGTGTGCGCGCGTGTGTAACAGAGAGTAAATTATATACAAAATACAAAGAATGATATGAAGAATGATTCACAGTTGAAGAATGAAACCAAAATGCAGAAGAGAGCGGTGAGAGTTGGGACTGATGCACAACCGAGGAAGGATTCAGTGAAGATGGGAATGACAGGGGTGTGGAGAGGTGTGGAAGTTGGGAATAATTGGAAGCCAGGATTGACAATGGAGCAGACAGTTCCAGAAGGGCTGGTGTAGCAAGGGTTATGAGATTAATAAGGGGGTCAGGAATGAGATCACAGGGTGGAGTTAGAATAGAACTTGGAATGGAGGTGGGTACGGAGCTACAATGGAGCTGGATGTGCCAGGAGAGTCTGGGGAGACAGCAGGGCTAGGAGTGATGGGGAAGCAGGGAGTAAAGAGGGAGTTTGAATTGAGATTGGAGTATGGAATCACAAGGAGTGTGGAGTGACAGGGGAATATGGAATGAGAAAATGTAAGGAGGAAAAGGGGATTATGGTTTGGCAGATAAGAATGGAATGACAGGGCAGTGTGAAGTGAAAGGAAAATGTGGAGTCACAGGGAGTATGGAGTGACAGCAGAACTGGGAGTGACAGCTCTGCATGAGGTGATGGCAGGGTCAGAAGTGACCTAGAACACTGGAGTTGGCAGGGGAGGTGGGACTGACAGGGGAATTTGATGCGACAGTAAACATGGGAGTGACAGAGATGTTGCACTGATGGGTGCGTGACGGTTGCAAAGCTGCCAGTAGTGGTGGATAGGTGAGAGATAGAGGAACACGGAGCATGAAGATATGCAATGTAATTTTGGAAGCGAGAGTAATATGGGAGGCAGCAGTTACACATCACTGGCAGTGATGTCGGGCTTGTAGAATTAGAAAACTCCGCGAGAGCCAAGGGAGTTGGGGATGGCAGAGCAGGGAAGAGGAACAGCAGAGGTGAGAGTGATTAAAGAGGCAGGATTGATTGGGAGGTGGAAATGAGACAGTAACTGAGAGTGATGGTGGATTTGGGAGTGAGCAGGAGGCGGGGGAATCTCATAATAAAAAGAAGACAATGCTGCCAAACTCTCAAATATGATGATTATTGCTGCTTGGTTTACATGACATTAAAAAGGCTCCATTAATAATGAAATAGTCTTCAAACTGTGACAAAGACAGCGCAGCACAGCCTGTCACATCACCCTGAGAGCCATCCCACAACTGAAATTGAATCAAGCTGCGATTTATCCAGAAATGTAATTGACGCAGAAATCTAACTGATTTAATAATGCACGTGACCAAAGTGAATTGTACATATGATTAATTTTGCTTTAATTGTACTCAGGGAATTGCAGGATGGGTTTAATGCAGAGCCAGGAGATGAGAGGGAGACATCAAACAACTCAGTGAGGATCAGTAAGAGCTGCGCCAGTGGGGATAGTGGCCAAATGAATGACCAGGTCGACACTAATGTTAAACAAGATAGTTACAGTCAGTAACTGGATGGTGAGACTTACCAGGGACTCCAACAATAGCCAGGATGGGATAATAAAAGTACTGGATAACATAAAACAGTTTCTCCAACCAATATGCTGACACAGGCCCCGAAGAAAGAATGGAAAGTGCCCAGGATAAACTCTTGTCCATCGTTGCAATGTTCCAGTCTTTCGCTCCCAGATTCTGACCCTTTGTTAGAATATTCTTGTTTTCCTATTTGCATTTCTCTTCTCCCTCTCTGGAGCTGCTGATCCCTCTCAGTGTTGGGGATGAGGCTCCTGCTGACACTAAGGGATGACACGCTGAAACAGTCCCTTATTAAGAGAAGTGGGAAGTCCTCCAGTGACACAATTAGAATCCACAGAGACTGACATTAATCACAGTCACTGAGCACAGGCATTTTAGATTCAGACAACTTTACAGCTCAGGGTTCGATGTACATCAAACAGCCATGACAGCTCTTACTCACAGATTCAGAGATTTTCACAGCGTACAAGCAGACCATTTGACCCATCTACTGGATACCAATGATCTGACTCCGCTCATCCCATTTTCCAGGTTATGACTGATCTTCCCATGAAACATCAAGTAAGTATCTAAATTCTCCTCAAAGTAACAAGGTTTGTGAATAAACGATGTGATGCTCACTCCCACCACCCTCTGGGTCAAAACCATAAACAACTCTCCTCTTAACCTTTCTACCTTTCACCTTTGGTCTATTTAGCCTTACTTCGGTTGTGGGGAAAGTGTAGGAAAGGATTATAAGAGATAGGATTTATAATCATCGAGAAAGGAATAATTTGATTAGGGATAGTCAACACGGTTTTGTGAAGGGGAGGTCGTGCCTCACAAACCTTATGGAGTTCTTTGAGAAGTTGACTAAACAGGTGGATGAGGGTAAAGCGGTTGATGTGGTGTGTATGGATTTCAGTAAAGTGTTTGACAAGGTTCCCCACGGTAGGCTATTGCAGAAAATACAGAGGCATGGGATTGAAGGTGATTTAGCGGTTTGGATCAGAAATTGGCTAGCTGGAAGAAGACAGAGGGTGGTGGTTGATGGGAAATGTTCATCCAGGAGTTCAGTTACAAGTGGCGTACCGCAAGGATCTGTTCTGGGGCCACTGCTGTTTGTCATTTTTATAAATGATCAGGATGCGGGCGTAGAAGAATGGGTTAGTAAATTTGCGGATGACACGAAAGTCGGTGGAGATGTGGATAGTGAGGAAGAATGTTGCAGGTTACAGAGGGACATAGATAAGCTGCAGAGCTGGGCTGAGAGGTGGCAAATGGAGTTTAATGCGGAAAAGTGTGAGGTGATTCACTTTGGAAGGAGTAACAGGAATACAGAGTACTGGGCTAATGGTAAGATTCTTGGTAGTGTGAATGAGCAGAGAGATCTCGGTGTCCATGTGCATAGATCCCTGGTTGCCACCCAGGTTGATAGGGTTGTTAAGAAGGCGTACGGTGTGTTAGGTTTTATTGGCAGAGGGATTGAGTTTCGGAGCCGTGAGGTCATGCTGCAGCTGCACAAAACTCTGGTGCGGCCGCACTTGGAGTATTGCGTACAGTTCTGGTCGCCGCATTATAGGAAGGATGTGGAAGCATTGGAAAGGGTACAGAGGAGATTTACCAGGATGTTGCCTGGTATGGAGGGAAGGTCTTATGAGGAAAGGCTGAGGGACTTGAGGCTGTTTTCGTTAGAGAGAAGAAGGTTAAGAGGTGACTTAATAGAGACATACAAGATGATCAGAAGATTAGATCGGGTGGACAGTGAGAGCCTTTTTCCTCAGATGGTGATGGCTAGCACGAGGGGACATAGCTTTAAATTGAGGGGTGATAGATATAGGACAGATGTCACGTTCTTTACTCGGAGAGTAGTAAGGGCGTGGAATGCCCTGCCTGTAACAGTAGGAGACTCGCCAACTTTAAGGGCATTTAAACGGTCATTAGATAAACATATGGATGATAATGGAATAGTGTAGGTTAGATGGGCTTCAGATTGGTTTCACAGGTCGGCACAGCATCGAGTGCAGAAGGGCACTCGATGTATTGTGCTGTAATGTTCTATGTTCTATGTTCTATGTTCTTTGCTGCCCATCACTGATACCTTCACAAAGGGGGGATATTCCTTCCAGTGTACCACATCAGCGACTCTGATAATTTTATACATCTCAGTCATGTTCGCATGCAGTTTCCTCTTCTCAGAACAAAACACACTGACAATTAAAGAACTATTTGAATTTATGAACACCCTCCCTCCCACCCACACGCTGGCCTTCTGTTTTCCATGTTCTTACATTTCCGGAAGTGCAATAATTTGCTTTCTGCTTCCGAGGACAAATGGCCCCAAATCAATCAAAGGTAAAAGTGACAATGAATCAGACCAGAACTGGGTACGAAAGCAACTATCTACTAACATCATCCCGCCCCCTTGACCTGTCTGTCCTCCCTGGACTGACCTATCTCCTCCCTACCCCCCTACCTACACTCAACTTTACTGGCTCCATCCCCGCCTCTTCGACTTGTCTGCCTCCTCTCCACCTATCCTCTCCTCTATCCATCCTCTATCCGCCTCCCCCTCTCTCCCTATTTATTTCAGAACCCTCTTCCCCTCCCCCATTTCTGATGAAGGGTATAGGCCCGAAACGTCGAGTTTTCCTGCTCCTATGATGCTGCTTGTCCTGCCGTGTTCGTCCAGCCCCATGCTTGTTATCTCGGATTCTCCAGCATCTGCAGTACCTTTTATCTCTCACGACAGCAACTTCAAGTTAGTTAACAAGATTGTGTGCTAGCACGCAGTTGAGGGATAAATCTGGGAATGTGTTGGAACGCTTCAGCTGAATGGGAGCTGCATGGTACAAACCACAACCATTCTCACTGGATAGTCTGTGATACATTTTGAGAGGCCACGGTGCTTTCTGTTCAGGATGACAGTCACCGCAGTGTTAACTGAATGTGAAAGGAAAGCACTGGAAGAATTAGTTATCAAATTTAATGGGGAAATCAGTTTCTTAGATTTAACTGCAGATCCACTGCATTGAAAGAGCTGATCTGATTAGAATTGGGATCAGTTGAAGGAGGATCATTTGGAGTCCAGGGTCATTGTTTAACACTTATATGGCTAAAGCGACAGACACTGAGTGAGCCATGGAACTAATTTGGACATACTCTCATTCAAAAGTCTTAAAATTTAAAATATTAATATGTGGCAACACAAAAGTGCCATGGATTGTTCACTTGGGCAGTTTCCAATCAGAGATCAGAGAATCCCTACAGTGTGGAAACAGTCCCTACAGCTCAACAAGTCCACACCAACTCACAGATCATCCCACTGAGAGCTATCCCCAAATAACCCACCTAATCTCCACATCTCTGAACGCTATGGGTAATTTTACACAGCCAATCCACCTGGCCTGCATATCTTTGGACTATCTGAGAAAACCAGAGCACCCGGAGGAAACCCACGCAGACAATGGGAGAATGCTGAAAACACTGAGGATGCTGAGTTTCTCAGCAATTTTCCTTACCCTCTCTCCCTCTGAGGTGGAATTTGAGAAAACGAACATACAAGCATTAACATGATACAGAACAGAGGTTGGTAGTTACCTAGTTATATCAGCTACTTTATATCATAAAGAGAAGGATAGCTTCAAGATCCCAAAGGCATGGGATGTTAAGTGTAAGCCATGTGAAATCTCTGTTTTAATTCTTAAATCGTGGACCATCACAGTTGGAGGAGCTTCGACTCCATGTTTTGGCTGAAGGCACAATGGTGACACTGCCAAGCTGTGTATTTCACCAATTGCCCATTTTAAGAAAGAGGAGCAGGCATGCTGCCACACAGACCAGTTTAACAGATCGCTACCTCAGCAGGGCCTTGTGGTAATCGTTCATATTTTTCTACCGTGAGCTTCTGAACACATTGGGTGGATGGTTCGTCATGGCACTACAGTTGCAACCAAGCTCAAACAAGACATTGAAGAAATTAACACCTGTCTGTCTCCTTCAGTTTCTTCCTCATTCTGTATTCCCCACCCTTCCCTACAATAGGACCCTCACAGTCAATCCCCATAGACTATTTCCCCCAGTCTCTCCCTACCATCTGCATACCCCAGTCTAGAACCCCCAGTCTCCCTTCCAGTGTGTCTTGGCCAATATGTCTCCTCAAGTCTATCTCGCTTCCCAAAAACTGCCTCCCCAAGGAGAGTGTGTAGCAGAGGGAGATTAAGAACGAGCGGCATCACTTTGGCACAAGCATTAGAGCCTGGAAGTAGTCACCTGCACTGAGGAGTGGGTTGTCGTTGGTCTGTTTCAATGAGTCCATCCAACGTCCTTGGAGACTATACCTGTGGGAGGTGCACACAGTGCAACTCTCGGGAGACTGTGTTAGGGAGCCGGAGCCGGATGCACTCAGGATCATCTGAGATGTATAGATAAGAGTTTTAGTGATGTGGTCACACCAAAGGTACAGGCAGAGAGTAGCTGGGTGACCACCAGCAAAGCAAAGCCAGTAAAGCTTTTGTAGCTCGGGTTGTGGAGGAGGGTGCAGACTTGCTCAGTGAGCCAGTCTGTTTGGTTGCAGATGTTTCGTCACCCTGCTAGGTCACACCGTCAGCGCGCCTCCAGTGAAGTGTTGGTGTTCTGTCCCACTTCTGATTTATATATCTCGGTTTTCTGGGGTGATTGGAATTACTTCTGGTTCTGTTTTTCAGTGGTTTGTACATCAGGTCAAGTTCAATGTTCATACAGTTCCGATTGTCTCTGTTTAGCTCGTGCTGTTATAGATGTGTTATCCCAGTTGAATTTGTGTTCTTTTTGTCCGTGTGTATTGAGACCAGAGAGAATTGATCATGTCTCTTGGAGTTTCAAGAGACCAATTCTCACTGGTCTCCATACACGCGGAGTATACTGTTTTGGATACTGTTATGAGGGTGGGTGGGGATGGTGGGGGGTGTAGGGGGTGGAAGGGTGATGACTGTTCAGTGTAAAGCAGCAGTAGGTAGGTCAGTGGCACTACTGCTGGCTCGGAGTCACTGCGAGAAAGGGTAAAGGACCTTAGTGACAGGAGACTCGACAGTTAGCGGGACAGACAGGAGATTCCGTGACCACAGACGGGAAGCCAGGATGGTGTGCTGCTTCCCGGGAGCCAGGGTCATGGATGTCTCGGAGCATTTGCAGAATATTCTCAAGGTGGAGGGTGAGCAGCCAGAAATGACATAGGCAGAAATAGGGATGAGGTTATGAGGAGCGATTATAGAGAAAAAGGAAAAAAGTTAACACCCAGGACCTTGATGGTGATAATGTCAAGATTACCAGGTCAAGGAAGCGGGGTTGAGCTGGGTTGGTTTTGGGATGAGATCGGGAGTGGAGAGATTATGAAGCTTGTGAAGTCCACATTGAGACCATTGGGCTGCAGGGTCCCGAAGTGAGATATGAGGTTCTGTTCCTGCAAGCTTTGGGTGGCATCGTTGTGGCACTGCAGGAGGCCCAGGATGGACATGTCGTCCAAGGAGTGGGAGGGGGAGTTGCAATGGTTCGTGACTGGGAGGTGCAGTTGTTTAGAGCGAACTGAGTGTTCCACAAAGCGGTGTCCAAGCTTCTGCTTGGTTTCCCCGATGTAAAGGAAGCCACAACTGGAACAGCAGATGCAGTATACCACATTAGCAGATGTGCAGGTGAACATCTGTTTAATGTGGAAGGTCTTCTTGGGGCCTGGGATGGGGGTGAGGGGGAAGGTGTAGGGGCAGGTGTAGCACTTCCTGCGGTTGCAGGGTAAAGTGCCGGGGGTGGTGGGGCTGTAGGGGAGTGTGGAGCGGACAAGGATGTCATGGAGAAAATAGTCCCTCCGGAATGTAGATAATTGTGGGAAGGGAAAAATGTAGCTGGCGCCTGGCCTTGGCAATGTAGAGGTCAGTGCGCCATACTACAACTGTGCCTCCCTTGTCCACAGGTTTTCTGGTGAGGTTGGGATTGGAGTGGTGGGAGCGGAGGGCTGCACGTTCTGTGGAGGACAGGTTGAAGTGGGTGAGAGGGGTGGAGATTTTGAGGTGATTGATGTTTCGATGGCAGTTGGGGACGAAGAGGCCGAGGGAGGGTAGGAGGACATGGGATGGTGTCCAGGACGAGGGGTTGTGTTGGAGGTGGGAGAAGGTATCAGTAGAGGAGGGGCGGGGGTTAGGATCACAATTAAAGAAGTAAGCGTGGAGGCGGCAGAAAAACTGTTCAACGTCCAGGCTTGAGCAGTATTCGTTGATATTTGGGTGGAGGGGGATAAAGGTGAGGCCTTTACTGAGGACTGACCATTCGTCCTCAGTAAGGGGGAGGTCTTGGGGGGAGATGGTGAAGCTCGGCAGGGCTGAGTGCTACTGTCTCCTCTGGAGCTGCTGGCTGTGGAGGCGATGGGCGGAGTGGTGTCAGAGGTGGGCGGTGTGCAGAACAGAGTCAGCGTCGGCGGTGAGTGGAACGATGTCGACAGGTCGGTCCTGGATGTTGGCGGTGGCGGGTGTATCTTCGATGTCGGTGGTGTTGGTCTCGGAAACGGAGGCGGCGGCATCAGCAGCGGTGTCGATGGCGTTCGCTGCACTGGAATAGGCATACCTGGCGCCGGTGGATGTGACGTCATCCATTGGTGCTCCGAAAGTGGTCACATGGCCAATGGCAGCCCTATGGCATCCTGGTAAATCTCTTCTGCACCTTTTCCAAAGCCTTCACATTCTCCCTGTAAAGTGGCAACCAGAATTGAACGCAAAAGTGTGGCTTGGCTAAAGTTTTCTCATGCTCCTACATCACCAGCTGACTCTTGTATTTAATTTCCTGACCAATAAAGACAAGCATGCCATACGCCTCCTTTACCACCCTATCAACTTGTGCGGCCACTTTCAGGGAAAAAATGAACTTGAACCCCATATTCCCTCTGAATATCAATCCAAAGATCTATCCCAGAATGTGAAGGGACGCAAGAGAAGAAATTGCTGGAGCATTGACAGATATCTTTGTGTGCTAGTTGGCCCCAGATGAGGTTCCAGAGGACTGGAAAATCGCCATTGTTGTCCCATTGTTTCAGAAGGGTAGCAGGGATAATCCAGGAAGTACAGGCATGTGAGTCTCACCTCTGTGGTAGAGAAATTTTTGGAAAAGATTTTCAGGGACAAGATCTATATCCATTTAGAAACAAATGGAATTATTGGTGATCGACATGGTTTTGTGTTGGGGAGGTCCTGCCTCACTAACTTGATCGATGTTTTTTGAGGGGGGTGATGAAGATGATTGATGAACGAAAATCATTTGATGTTGTCTACATGGAATTCAGTGAAGCCTTTGACAAGGTCCCTCTTGGAAGACTGGTACAAAAGGTGAAGTCACTTTGCATCAAGTGTGAACGGATAAGATAGATGCAGAGCTGTCTGAGTCATAGGAGACAGAGGGTAGCGTGGAAGCATGCGTTTTGGATTGGAGGGTTGTGACTAGTGGTGTTCCACAGAGATCAGTGCTGGGATCTCTACTGTTCGCGGCCGATGGAAATGATTTAAAGGAATACGTAGCTGGCCTAATTAGTTCGTTTGCAGAAGGTACAAAGATTACTGGAGTTGTGGATAGTGAAGGGAATTGTCAGAGAAAATAGCAAGATATAGATCAGTTGGAGAAATGCGCAGAAAAATGGCCAATAGAGTTTAATCCAGACAAATGTGAGGTGATGCGTTTTGGAAGGTAAAGTATATGTGGAAATTATACAGCGAATGTTAGAACTCTTCAGAGTCCACAGATTACTGAACATGGCAGTGCAGTCGACGAAGTAGTTAAAAGGCCTGTGGCATGCTCGCCTTCATTGGAAAGGGCATTGAGTAGAAGGTTAGGCAAGTTATGTTGCAGCTATATGGAACTGTAGTTCGACCACACTTGTAATACCGTGTGCAGTTCTGGTCACTGCACTACCAGTAGAAATTGCTGGAGCATTGACAGATATCTTTGTGTGCTATTTGGCCCCAGATGAGGTTCCAGAGGACTGGAAAATCGCCATTGTCGTCCCATTGTTTCAGAAGGGTAGCAGGGATAATCCAGGAAATACAGGCATGTGATGCATTGGAGAGTGTACAGAAAATTTTTATCAGGATGTTGCTTGGTATGGGGGTTTTTAGCTCAAAAGAAGGGTTGGATAGGCTGATTTTCTGATGAAGGGTTTAGGCCCGAAACGTCAAGTTTTCCTGCTCCTATGATGCTGCTTGACCTGCTGTGTTCATCCAGCCCCATGCTTGTTATCTTGGATAGGCTGTGTTTGTTTTCACCGGAACACAGGAGGTTGAGGTGTGGCCTGATAGAAGTTTATAAGATTATGCATGGCACGGATAGAGTGGAAAGTAAGAGGCTTTTTTCCCCAGGGTGGAGGGATCAATTACTAGGGGACACAGATTCAAGATACAGGGTGCGGGGGAAGGTTTAAAGAGATGCACAAGGCAAGTTTTCGCACAAAGCTTGGTGAGTGCCTGGCAGAGGGGATGGTAGACACAAACGCCATAGCAGCATTCAAGAAGCACTCAGACGAAAACATGAACAGGAAGGGAATATAGGGATACAGAAGCGGTAAGTGAAGACAGTTTTAGTATGGAAGGGCAAAATTGTGTCAGCGCAGGCTTGAAGGGCCGAAGGGCCTGTTCCTGTGTCATATTGTTCTTTGTTCTAATCCTCCCTCTGCACTTTCCCCATCAAACACTCTCAGAACAGGGACAGTATATGGCGTGACATTGAGTGAAGTTTCTTCGACACCCATCAAACTCTCCCCTGTCAGTTTCAACATTGCGTTACATACAGATGACAGTTTTGCTGACACTGTCCCTAGCAAATACTGTTGGGTTGGGACAGCCCGGGGTTGGATACAATGTGATACAGCTCTAAAATGTCCCCATCAAACACTCCCACAGCAGGGACAGCGTGGTGTCAGGTACAGATTAAAGCTCCCTCAAAGCCTTCCCCATCAAATACCCCAAGACTGGAACGGCACGGGGTTAGATACAGAGTTAAGCTGCCTTGATACTGTTTGTAAGGGCGGCCCATGTTTGAAAGGCACAAAATGGCCGACAAGAGATAAGTAGAATTTAACAGTTTGCTCCAGCACTTCAGCCAAACAGAATGGTAGCTTTGAAGAGGGCTACTCCAAGGTGAACAGGAGACCCCACAAGCAACCATCTGAGAAAGTTTGATAAGAGGGTGGCTAAGGAGAGACAAATGATTGATTCCAGCCTCATTAATGAAAGGATGTTGTCCCATTGGATGAACAGCACCAGTTAGAACCACAGCCCATGAACCAGCCAGCCGAACTCATTAATCAGCTGTGAAGTGTTAGCTAGAGGCTGCAGGGAGACAGAGAGAGAGAGAGAGGGAGAGGTACAAGCTGCTGACATCACTGCCAGGGGATACTGAATGCAAAAGCACTGACACGAAGGAAGAAGCAGCTTGTGAACTAAAAATGACCTGAGTCCAGACATTAGCTTGAGCTAATTTAAACTGGTTTGAAATAATTAAGTTTTGCAAAAAAGTAGAGAAGGTGAAGTAATGCAAAGGCCTTACTTGGACGAGAGATAATGTGGTAATGCGACCTAAATCCCTGAGCCAGGGCCAATAAGGATAAGGCATGTGACAAAATGCACAAACCCGAGCCAACAGGAAAGAGACCGCACAGCTAGAAATGAGATAAGGTACTCTTGGGTGTGATGCCATCAAAAAGTCCAGAGACCAACATTCGCAGAAGCGCGCCCTATGTCAGGAACATCGAGTTGCGACATTGAGAGAAAGAGAGAGGGAAGGGAGGGTCTAGCCAGCAACATCACCATCTACCCTGCTCAGGTATTAGCTTTTATATTCTGTCACTACTCAGGGAGGGCCAGGAGACCCTCGTGGGTGGACAGATTGGTTCCATTTTTTTTGGTAAAATGTACGAGCTACTCGTGCATTGTCTAATGAATTAATAAAGTGAACGGAGGAGGAATTTCTTTTCGCACAGGGTTCTGAGTCTTTCTGGATCTTTGCCACAGAGAGCTGTGGAGACAGAGAACTTAGGAATATATAAAGCTGAGATAGAGACTTGATCGGTTGGGGAATTAAGTTTTTTTCAGAGAAAGAGCTGGAAAGTGGATTTGAGGAAAGTCAAATAAGGCAGGATCCTCTGGAATGGGATAATAGGCTCAAGGCAGCCAAAATTCCGTCCCTGCTCCTGTTTTCTGTTGTTGTATTACCCACTGCTTTTAATCTGACTGCTCATTACTGGGTATGGTGTTAAAATTGTTGCATCTGTCCACTCTGTGCGCCGTTTTTACAAGTACAGTCTCATCTCTTGCGATTGTTCAGGATTAAAACATTCGCCAATCTCCACACTCTTCTTAAGCTTTCTGTGTCTCCCTGGGATAAAGGCACTCCGCCTTCACATCGCTGCTGAGATCACAGGTAGAACACTGTGAACAGTTTTGTGTCCCCGATACAAGGAAAGGCGTCTGACATTGGATGCAGTGATGTCAAGATTGACTCAGCTGATAGTGAGTGTGGATGCACTGTCTTATGAGGAGAGGTTAAGTAAATTGTTCTTGTGCTCTTGGAAAGTAGAATGTTTGCAGTTTTGCTGTCCCTGTCTAATGTAAAGAAAGACTTGCCCCAGAGGGAGTGCAGCAGAGATTCACTCGGTTGATGCCAAAGATGCCAAGGCTGGCTCATGGGGAGAGATTGGTTTATCTGGGGTATTCACTGGAATTCAGAACAAGGTGAAGGGATCTGGTTGAAATGTGCACAACTGTAAAAGGTCTGGACAGACTAGACATAAGGAGGATGTGTTCCCTGATTAGAAAGTTCAGATTCAGGGGTCTCACCCTCAGGACATGTGCTCGGCCATTTCAAACAGAGAAAATTTTGCACCCTCTCATGATGGTCAGCGTGTGGAATTCTATTCCTACCACAGAAGTTTGATGAGGACTGGCCACTCGAGAGAGAGATTGTATTTTTTTTGATATTCAAGGCATCAAGCAGCACAGAGAGAAAGCAAGAATATGGTGTTGAGATAGATGATCAGTCATGATTGCAATGAATATCGGAACAGGCTCAAAAGGGCTGAATGGCCTATTCCTGATCCCAGGTTGTATGGTTCTGCCTGTTTAATGCACACCTGATATTTTCATGCAGGAAACTATCAGCGATTGTTTTTGGGAAGAGCATCAATAGCTGTTTTCATTCCGATATTCCTGCATTTCTAGGTCTGGTTTATGACTAAGTGACAACTCTGATCATCACAAATTCTGTCAGCCTTTTCATTCTGCTCTCTCCAGTCAGAAGGTTCGCCAAGACAACAAGAAACAAACAGGAAACACACATTTCCAGAGAGTAAGGAATGTCAGCTCAAACCTGTCGCTGGATTGTCTGTCGCTGGGTCAGGATATTGCACATCCTACAGAAAGTTACAACCAAAGAATATACAGTGCACAATTCAAGTCAAAAAGAGAGAAAAACATGGGAGTTTTCTGTTTGTTGTAACAAGCAAGATGGGCCCCCAATGTCCTCAGAGGATAGGTATGCCTTGTATTTAGCCACTTTTAAGTTTTATCAATTCTGGTAAATTCCTGCTTTCTGAATAAAACAACCCTGACTCCAAATCAAACATCCCTGTCAGTTTCTGAACCAGGCTTTAGACGCTGATCTGATAAGTCTTTTTTTTTGTATATTCCTATCACTCCGACTGTTTGGAGTTTGGAAATTAATCGAGATATCCCTGAAGCATTTAATTATTTCATGGCAGTGATTGAAATTGAAATTAATAATTTTGAAAAATTGCAATGAATATCTTAATGGGATTACACTGTCTACAGACCTCCAAATAATCAGATGGAAATTCAGAAACAAATTTGTAGAGAGAACTCAGATATATGTAAGCATAAAAAGTCTGTAATAAATGAAATGATTTTAACTTTCCAAATATTGACTGGAACTATTAAATGTTTTGATGGTGAAGAATTTGTTAAACGTGTTCAAGTTTCTTCATCAAAATGTAAATGCTCCTAATAGAGAAGGAGCAAAACTTGATCTTCTAATGGGTAATGTGACAGGATAACGGAATGAAGTGATGGTAGGGGAACACCTTGGGTCTAGTGGTCATTATTAGATTTGTTTGAAAAGTTATCGAAAAGGAGATAGTAGGAACGGCCGATGCCGAAGAATTGGAGGTAACAAGGTGTAGAGCTGGATGAACACAGCAGGCCAAGCAGCATCAGCGGAGCAGGAAATCTGATCTTTCTGAAGAAGGGTCCAGACCCGAAACATCAGCTTCCGGCTCCTCTAATGCTGCTTGGACTGCCGTGTTCATCCAGCTCTACACCTTGTTATCAAAAAGGATGAGCTTTACATAAAAATAATATTTTTAACGAGAGAAAGGTAAGTTTTAATGGTACAAGACAAGAGCTTTCAAAAATTGATTGGAGTAGACTTTGTAAAGAAAGGGACATCTGATAAGTGGAAGGCTTTTAAAAATGTGAGAATGAGAATTCAGAGTCATTATGAACCTGGTGGAGTAAAGGTAAGGCTGGGAGGATTAGAGAACAGTGGAGGAATAAAGATGTTGAGATTCTAGTCAAGAATAAAAAAGAACCAAATGTTAGAAATGAAAAACTGTGTTGAAATGAAGTTCATGAACAGGATGAAGAATATAGGGGCATTCTTCAGAAGGCAATCAGGATGGCAAAGAGAGGATATGGGATAGACTTGGGACATAAGGTTCAGGATAATCCATGGAGATTCTACAAGTACATTAAGCTAATAACTAGAGAGGGATTAGGGCCCCTTGAATCAAAGAGGTCGTCTTAGAGTTGAACCTCAGGAGATGGGAGAGATTTAAAATAAATATTTTGTATCGGCTTTTGCTGTGGGGAAAGAAACGGTGCCTCAAGAACTCAGGGAAATAAATATTAATTTTTTTTAAAAAGTCACATTACAGATGAGGAAATGCTTGATATTGTAGAAAATGTAAAGGCAGAAAAATCTCCAGGATGAAATGGTGTGTCCCAGGACATTGTGGGAGGTTAGGGAGGAAGTTTAGAGACCCTTTGCAGAAATATTGGTGTCATTTACACCTTAGGTTGAGGAGTCGGATGACAGGTGAGTGGTAAACGTTGTACATTTAGAAGGGGTGTAAGAGAAGCCTGGGAACTATAGAACTGTGAGTCTGACTCCAGCATTGGGTAAGTCACTGGAAGTGATTCTGAAAGATAGGATTTACATGCATTTAGAGAGGGAAGGAATGATTAGGGATAGTCAGCATGGTTTTGTGTGAGGGAAATCGTTTCTCACAAACGTGATTAAGTTTTGTCAGGATGTAACCAAGAAAATTGATGAAGGCAGAGCAATAGACATTGTTCACTTGGACTTCAGTAAAGCCTTTGACAAAGTTCCACGTGGCACACTAAGTAGTAAAGTTAGACCACACGGGATTCGGGGTGGGCTTGCCAATTGGATACAAAATTGGCTTAACAACAGGAGACAGAGAGAGATGGTGGAAGGTTGTTTATTGGACTGGAGTCCTGTCATTAGCGGTGGTCCACAGGGTGAAGTGCTTGGTCCACTTTTGTTTGTCACTGATATGTTGTTTTGATGAGAATATAGAAAACACAGGAAGTAACCAAGCTTTGGCAAAGATCTGTAGCTCGGGTTGTGGGTGAGGTTATTGACTCACTCACCGAGCTGGCTCGTTCTTGTTCAGATGTTTTGTCACTAGACTCGGTGACATCATCAGTGGAACCTCCGATGAAGCGATGTTATTCTCCTCCACTTGGAATTTCTCCTGTTTTTTGTTGTTGGACAGGATGTTGTTGAGGCCTCTTCTGGAGGACTGTGTCCAATTCTGGTTGCACTGTTCGGAAGGATTTTATTAAACTGTAATGGGTTCAGAAGCTTACCAGGATGTTGTTCAGGATGGATGGTTTGCTTTAGAAAGAGATGCTGGATAGGCTGAGGCTTCTTTCACTTGAGCATTGGAGGGGGTAGCAAACCTGATAGAGGTTTGTATAATTGAGGGGTACAGATAAGGTGAATTGCATGTGTTTTGTTTTGCCTCTGATGATGCATCTCAAGACTTTGTGGCATATTTTTAAGGTGGGAGAAGGAAGATTTAAAAGAAGACATGAGAAGCAAGTTTTTTTACACTGAGAGAGGTGCTTGTGTGGAATGAAATTCCAGAGGCAACTGTGGATGAGGTTATAGTTATAACATTTAAAAGACATTTAAATAAGTGCAGGAACAGAAAACATTTGAATGGGTATGAGCTAAGCGCAGACAGGTGGGAATATTTTAGTTTGGGATTATGGTTGGGATGGACTGGTTGGAGTGAAGGGTCTTTTTCCCTGGTGTATGGTTCCAAGACTGTAAATTGTTTCGGGGATTTGCATCTTTATCAATCAAAACCTGTGGATTCCTTCAAACGTCCCTTCACAAGTCCTACTGTTGCAAACAAAACGAACATTTCTCCAGTGCAGGAATGAGTAAATGAATTAAAACAGCTCGTCCCCATATCCAGTGCTGACAGAATTGTATACCCAAAGTGAAGCCTTCCCTGCCCCGTGCCCATTTTCTTATTGGACCCTTTCATTCATATCGTCCTTCTCAGTCCAATATCCAAAAAGTATCACTTCACATCTCATTGTATTTGACGTACAGGAGGTCGAGACATGATCATGTACCAAGTGTGAGATGTCTTTTCACCTGCAAGGCGCGGCAAATGATTCTGAAGGAGTGAGTCAGGCATTTTGCTCACTGTCACCATTTGATGTCACAGAAATGACATTTACTTTATAACCTGTAAAACGCAAGAAAGAGTGTGGAATTGGGAATGCATGTGCCTTTGAGTGCAATGGAGATTCACCAGAATGATCGCTGGACAATGACTGGAGGGTGAAATAGTACAAAACCACTGTTATATTCCTGGAATTTAGAAGTGACCTGAATTGAATTAGCTTTTAATGACAGGTACGCTCGAATGAGCAAAGTGAAACCTTTGCAATTTTGCTGCTTTGGTGGCATCTTAGGTACAGGGTGCCAACAAACAGAATATGTAAGTATGTGTTCCAGACTAGAACGAATCAGAAGTGAAAGTTCAGCATAAGAATAAAGAATAGAGAAGTTTTCTTTTTAAAAGGTACTTGGATTTTAGTTTTTGGGCCAATTCCATGCCAGCAGCAAGCCTTCAGACTGCGTGAGACAAGTCTGTGAACCACATGGGGCTTCTACCCTCGAGGTCTCGAGAAAGATTTGAGGTGATTATAATTTTTGAGACAAAAATGAAAACTGTTGAGTTTGATAGAACGAAAGAGTTATTGCTGTTTCTTGAGTCTAGGATTTGGATCTTCATCTAAAATTCTAACAGTAGTCTGAAACATTTACAAAATTTCCATGCCATGTTCACCATGGGTTTCACTGTGGATTAGACCACCCAGAACATGATCCTGAAAAAAAAACAGTCCCAGGACAGGTACTGCACAGTGTGCGCCACACAATAAAATCTCACAGCGCTCTCTCCATCAAACACATCTAATGCAGGTATCGTGCAGGTTTCAATACAGGACAAAGATTTATTCTTTTAAAAATGAAAGTAAATATCTCTGTACAATGCCCTTATAAAATACTCCAAGGGAAGGTACAGAACTGGGTTATATATGGAGTAATGTTCCCTCCACTCCTTTAAAATGCATGTAAGTCTCCCTCTACACGGCCCCATTAAATGCTTCAAGGACAGTCACAACACAGGTTTAGATACAAAATTAAACATTATGAGGGCTGCCCACAACTGAGCAGCACAAATGGCTGATGGCTGCCCATAGCTAATGCACCAGACCACGTCTGACAGTAGTTAGAGATCTTGCGAAATATTTGATCAACGTAGTCTTCGCAACAAGAAAAATAGTAGCTTTGTAGACCCAAGGTAACAAAACTGAGATGGAATATGCAGCTTCAGTTGTTTGTGCATAAGACAGAGATACCCACTTTACATTTAATTAGTGAAATTGTCTGCAGTATATAGTTGTTTTTAAGTTAAAATCCTTCAAATAATCGCAGAACCCCAACAGACTGGAAACGGGCCCTTTGGCCCAACAGGTGCATAATGACCCTCAGAGCATCCCACCCATCCCTGAATACTGGGAAGTTTAGCATGGCCAATCCACCTAGCCTGCCCATGTTTGGACTGTGGGAGCAAAGAAGAGCACCTGGTGGGAACCCATGAAGACACAGGGAGAATGTGCAAACTCCAAACAGACACTCAGTTAAGGGTGGAATTGAACCCAGGTCCTTGGCGCTGTGAGGCAGCAGTGCTAACCACTGAGCCATCATGCCACTCAGCATGGCTATAGATTTTGAGGTATTTATGGATTCACATATATACAAAAAAAATCATTAAAAACATTAGAGGATAAGATTCAAGTAAAATTATTAGAGGAAGCTAATCTGAAACAGTAAAAGCAGCTCCAATGTCATTACAGGGATAAATGAATTGTAGATACAGTAACCAGTAGGCATTGGAATGGGACTTGAATGACCACAGTATAAGACAGCCCAGGATAAAGAGAGGGGTGTCCAGTAAATACTGTAAGAAAGACACTGCTCACAACTTGTTTGCTAAAGAATTCTGACATTAGGTGTAATCACATCACTTTGTTGGAACTGGTATTTTAACAGTTCGTAAGTATGAATATTCTTTTGTATTTCCTGTAATGAGGTTAATAAGGAATTTATGAGGTCCTTGAATGATAAGCAAGCATCCAAATAATTGGCAGTTAACACAGAACAGCTGGCAAATGTCTGGGCAGCAATGTACTTGAATACAGTGTCCATTATGGAAAGCACTAACTCGGGAGAAGAGAGTCTGGGAAACATCATGTGACGATGGAGGACCGGGGGTTGACCACAAGTTTGCCCATCTCTACCGTTCAGTCATATGATTAATTTGATTGGAGATGTATGTAATTAATCAATAATATGATTGGTTTGTAATTGTTAAAGGTGGGATGAAACATACAAAAATGTACATTTTCCTTTGTTCGGGGAAGAAGGCCTTTGGAATTTCAGAGGGCTCCTTCCAACCGGTGTAAATTCAATAAACATTTTGATGCTGAAATGAACTCCCAGATGTCAAGTGAATCATTTGGTCATTTCATCCCAACAGCTTCCTCTAAGGGTCTAGGCCCGAAACGTCAAGTTTTCCTGCTCCTATGATGCTGCTTGACCTGCTGTGTTCATCCAGCCCCATGCTTGTTATCTCAGCTTTCTCTATGCAATCCCTCTCAAACAGTCCCAGGGCAGGAACAACACTGCGCTAAGTATAAAGTAAATTTCCCTCCACAGTATGCTCTTCTCCTTTTCCCAGAGTAGGTACACAGCAGTTTGAATACAGATTAGATCTCTCTCTGCACTGTTGCAGTTGAGTAGAGGTTGATAACACACAATCACAGCGTGGTGAAGCATTGGGTTTGATACAGGTTTTAGTTCCCTCAGTGATCTCATAATCAATGGTTGTATTCCTTAGTCAAAGGGTCACGAGAAAGGTAGAGTTGGTGAACTTTTAAAGCGAAAGCCAGAAGGATTAAAGTGGAATTGAGGCATTTGTCTCCACCAAGAATGTGGTGGGGCTCTGGAATGTATTGCCTTGAAGGATAGTTGAGGTGGGAAAGCTGACAACTTTTAAACAGCTCTTGGATGAGCACATTCAATGCTTTGGGAAGTGGGACGTGTGTAATTAGCAGTGAGTTTTATAGCACTGAAAATTGAAGGCTTGAAGTGTTTCTTTGGAATGAAATGTTTTCAGGAATTGTTTAAATAACTAAGAAGGAAACTACTCATTGATTGAAAAAAGAGACAAGAGACTATAGCCATCAGTGGATAGTACTTTCAATCTCTCAGTGCAGGAATAATGGAAAAAACGGGAATCCTTCCTAATGTATGATCCTAACATGAAACACAGTATAGTTTCTGCCTTTTGTTAAATTAGTCATTATTCATACCTTTCCCTCCACTTTCTAATAAAAAAAGGTACCTTTATCTGAGTGAATGTTTAAACGCAGTAAGGAAAATATTCCTTTCATGGATTCTGGCCACCCTGTGTTTATGCAAATGTTAACTTGAGGATAGTCGGTTTTATTGTGTGAAGAGCTTTTATGGTCTCGGTAGCTCACATTCAAGCAGAAAAGCAATGGAGTAGGAGGCTGAGGGGTCACCTTATTTTGTTTTATAATATCATGACGGGCAGACAGAAGGTGAATCAGAAGGGTCTTTTACCTGGGGTAGAGGTGTTTGAATCTAAGGGGTATATTTCCAAGGCAGGAGGAAAAAAATTAAAAAATACATGAAGGGCAATTTTTTTTTGCACAGAGTGCAGTTTCATGTGTGGATTGAACTGTTAAAGAAATTGATGGATGCCGATAGAGTAAGAAAGTTTAAATAAACACTTTGTTGAGTGCATGAATATGAAAGGTGTGATGGATATGGAGTAAGTAAGTGCAGGCAGGTGGTTTAGTTTAGTTTGAAACATGGTCAGTGTTGAATGGTTAGACCGAAGCGTCTGTTTCCATGCTGTGTAACACTATGGCTGGCTGTTCTTATTTCTTCAGTTCTTGCCTGGCACTTCTGGTGAAGGGATAGAATCACATGTGCCTAATGGTGGTTCACCCATCTCTCCCCAAACAAGCTGTGGAAGCATTCACATGAACAGTTTGAGAGAATTTATTCCCTGAAGCCAAATTTCCATTCATTTTATGTAGGCCGACTTATGATTTAATTGATTTAAACGCCTTCTGTTTATCAACTGATACAACTATCATTCAGGGGATGCGGGTGGTAATGGCAAAGCTGCCATTTAATGCCCATCCCTAATTGCTCAGAGGGCAACAACTCACATTGCTGTGAGTTTGGAGTCACTTGTAAACAAAACAATGTAAGGGCAGCACATTTACACCCATGAAGAAAATGTTTCTTTAAGGACATTTCTTGGCAATCGACAGTGGACTATTTTAATTTGTCAATTAATTTGATCCAAATTTCACCATCTGCTGTTATGAAATTAAATTTAGGAGAACATCATCTGGGGTTTTGGAATTCTAACCCAGAGGTAAAGCTACCAACCCACCACCTTCAACATACATTTGGAGAAAACTTGTTGTGCAGAATTTGGCACATTTTACTTTGAATAGGTGCTGAATTGGTTGTGACATGTTTTAAGAATCATAGATGCCCTACAGTGTGGAAACAGGCTATTCAGCCCAACAAGTCTACAGCGGCCCTCCAAAGAGGATCCTACCCATCCCCATTCCCCTACCCTATACCTGTAACCTCGCATTTCCCATGTCTAATTCATCTAATTTTACACACCCCTGGACATTACAAGCAATTTAGCATGGCCAATCCATCTACCTTGCACATCTTTGGACTGTGGAAGGAAACTGGAGCACCCGGAGGGAACCCGGACAGACACAGGGAAAATGGGCACACTGCACAAAGGATGGACATGTCGTCTGAGGAATGGGAGGGGGAGATGAAATGGTTCGCGACTGGGAGGTGCAGTTGTTTGTTGCAAACTGAGCGCAGGTGTTCTGCAAAGTGGTCCCCAAGCCTCCACTTGGCTTCCCCAATGTAGAGGAGGCCACAATGGGTACAGCGGATGCAGTATATCACATTGGCAGATGTGCAGGTGAACATCTGCTTGATGTGGAAAGTCTTCTTGGGGCCTGTGATTGGGGTGAGGGAGGACGTGGTGGGGAAGGTGTAGCACTTCCTGCGGTTGCAGGGAAAAGTGCCGGGTGTGGTGGGGGTGGAGGGGAGTGTGGAGTGGACAAGGGAGTCACGGACAGAGTGGTCCCTCCGGAAAGCAGACAAGGGTGGGGAGGGAAAAATGTCTTTGTTGGTGGGGTCAGATTGCAGATGGTATGGCTTCTTAACCACTGTATCTATCTGCTTAAGAGATAACAAGCATGGGGCTGGATGAACACAGCAGGTCAAGCAGCATCATAGGAGCAGGAAAACTTGACGTTTCAGGCCTAAACCCTTCATCAGAAATGGGAAACCCTTCATCAGAAATTCTCCAGCATCTGCAGTACCTTTTATCTCTGTATCTATCTGCTTTATTACTTTGAAGGACTGATAGACATGCAAACCATGATTCCTCTGATCATCTCTCCTTTAAGGGTTCTAACATTCATCATCTATTCATATCCCCTTTTTTGACCTGCCCAACTACTTCACCTCACACTTAGAGATAAAAGGTACTGCAGATGCTGGAGAATCCGAGACAACAAGCATGGGGCTGGATGAACACAGCAGGTCAAGCAGCATCATAGGAGCAGGAAAACTTGACGTTTCGGGCCTAAACCCTTCATCAGAAATGGGGGACGGGAAGAGGGTTCTGAAATAAATAGGGAGAGAGGGGGAGGTGGATAGAGGATGGATAGAGGAGAGGATAGGTGGAGAGGAGGCAGACAAGTCGAAGAGGCGGGGATGGAGCCAGTAAAGGTGAGTGTAGGTAGGGGGGTAGGGAGGAGATAGGTCAGTCCAGGGAGGACGGACAGGTCAAGGGGGCGGGATGATGTTAGTAGATAGGAGATGGGGGTGTGGCTTGAGGTGAGAGGGAAAACAGGTTAGGGAGGTGGAGATGAGCTGGGCTGGTTTTGGGATGCGGTTGGGGGAGGGGAGATTTTGAAGCTTGTGAAATCCACATTGATGCCATTGGGCTGCAGGGTTCCCAGGCTGAATATGATTTGCTGTTCCTGCAGCCTTCGGGTGGCATCACTGTGGCATTGTAGGAGGCCAAGGATGGACATGTCATCTGAGGAATGGGAGGGGGAGTTGAAATGGTTCGCGACTGGGAGGTGCAGTTGTTTGTTGCGAACTGAGCGCAGGTGTTCTGCAAAGCGGTCCCCAAGCCTCCGCTTGGTTTCCCCGATGTAGAGGAAGCCACAACGGGTACAGTGGATGCAGTATACCACATTGGCAGGTGTGCAGGTGAACCTCTGCCTGATGTGGAAAGTCTTTTTGGGGCCTGGGATTGGGGTGAGGGAGGAGGTGTGGGGGCAGGTGTAGCACTTCCTGCGGTTACAAGGAAAAGTGCCGGGTGTGGTGGGGCTGGAGGGGAGTGTGGAGCGGACAAGGGAGTTGCGGAGGGAGTGGTCCCTCCGGAAGGCAGATAAGGGTGGGGAGGGAGAAATGTCTTTGGTGGTGGGGTCTGATTGCAGATGGCGGAAGTGTCGGAGGATGATGCGTTGGATCCGAAGGTTGGTGGGGTGGTATGTGCGGACGACTCACCTTTACTGGCTCCATCCCCACCTCTTCGACTTGTCTGCCTCCTCTCCACCTATCCTCTCCTCTATCCATCCTCTATCCACCTCCCCTCTCTCCCTAGTTATTTCAGAACCCTCTTCCCCTCCACCATTTCTGATGAAGGGTTTAGGCCCGAAACGTCAAGTTTTCCTGCTCCTATGATGCTGCTTGACCTGCTGTGTTCATCCAGCCCCATGCTTGTTGTCTCACCTCACATTTAATTTGGTTGTGGCTGACTGAATGAAGGTTTACATCATCTTTATCGTTATGTCCCATCTGTCTATCATAGTATTCTTTTACTTCCCCATATTTCTTCAATGATAATGCTGTATATGCACAGACAATAAGTATCCACAGGCTTCAGGAATGACAACGCTCATAAATTCGCAAATTCCATATCATCCAGAGATTCCTTTTGTTTGAAATTTGCCATCGACTCTACAAATAATAGAACAATTTATCTGGACGGATGTCGATAACTTTCTAGAACAATATGTACCTGTCATGTGCATCTTGGACTCATCAATGTCATTTGGCAAATGACCTAAAAACTGACTGCATGGACCGAGTGTGACAAGGAACCAACACACTCAACTCAATTCTGCTCACTGTCAAGATACAACAACTAGCAAAGTCTGATGTTGTTTGTGCCAACATGCAGCTGATGGTACTGGATCTGATACCATTGTATGGCCACAGTAACAGGTGAGAATTGAAGGTATATTCAACCCAGGTAGCAAAGTTCTTCATGCTGGAGAGAGGTTTTCCCCTCTACTCTTTCATGGCATCTGGTTTTCACTGGCAAGAGCTAGCATGTTTCTTTTATATTCTTTCATGGGATGATACCATCACTGACCAGGAAGCCTTTTTTGCCTGTCCCTCAGTGCCCAAAGCAGGGCTCAGAGTCAACCACTTTGCTGTGGATCTGGAGTCACATGTAGACCAGACCAGTTTCCTTCCCTTAAGTACATTCGAGAATCATTGACAATTGACAATGGATTCACAGTCATCATGAGATTCTTAATTCCAGATATTTTATTGAATTCAAATTCCACCATTTGCCGTGGCAAGATTTGAACCCGGGTGCTCAGAACGTGAGCTGGGGCCCAATCCGACGATAATACCACTCGGCCATCGCCTCCCCCTGTGCGGCAGACACTGGTTTCACACTGGTTTTATCGGTGACTCCAAACACAAGCACATTGATTTGGCTCAGAAACAACAGGAAGGCCAGATTAAGTCAGGCGATCAGCTTTCCTTTACTCGAGCGCATTGCGAAGCAAACATTTCTTTTCCTCATAAGGACTGACAGTGACCAACATTGAGACAAGTCTCCAATCCCAGATTAATGTGTTAATTAAATCCCCTGAGGTGCACTGACGATTTCTGTATCGATTTCAACAGACCGTCACCCTGGGACCTTTTTTTCATGAGCAGCCAATTAACGTCAGCCTTACACCACACTCTTTCCGCTTGATTGCACAAGATATGCCTTTGATTTCTCTGAGAGACAAGTATTAATGTGGTTGTCACAATATGGAGAACATGTCTCCACAGCATGAGGGATTCACCACTTTCAAGGTCCGCGGCAGGAGCATGATTCAATATCTCCTCTTCCCCAGGTAATAACAGACTCAATAAGATGACCAATTCCAATCCAAAAAGACACCAGGTCTGATTGATAGCTGGACTACATTTTAAACATTGACCCCCTCCAACAGTGATGCACAGTTTGACCACCTTTCAGAGACAGTAAGACCTGCCGATGCTGGAGTCAGAGATAACACAGTGTGGAGCTGGAGGAACACAGCAGGCCAGGCAGCATCAGAGGAGCAGGAAAGTTGACGTTTCGGTTCGGGACCCTTCTTCATGAATGGGGGACGGGGAAGGGAGCTCTGAAACAAATAGAGAGAGGGGTGGGGCTGGGGAAGGGAGGTGGGATGGTGACCACCTTTTAGTTGCATTCCAGTAATTTGCTAAAACACCTTAAACTTCACTACCTCCATGGGAAAAGCTGAGCACCTGGAAGATAACAGACTTATCCACATGTCAAATTCCAACAGGTTGAGTGCTCCGTCCGGTAACTCCACCAACAACTCTCTTTCTCCTCCTGGGTCTAACTCAACTGCCATCCTCTCTAACAATTTATATTAAAGCTGGAAGCTCATAGCAGCATGCGTCAGGGCAATTACAAAATGAATAAGCGTGACTGGGCTTGTCAGTGATTCTCAATCTGCAAGATCGGCCATAACTGCAATAAGCTGAGTGTTTCCCGGAGTGTACAAAGAGTCACAACAGCAGGGTCATCACAGAACATGTGTCAGTTAGTTGGTAAAATCACCTTAAATTTAAATAATCTATTCTCATGCACTGCACAGTTATAACTACACCGCTGAAATATAATTCCGCCTCAGGAGCCTACAGCCCGATGGTCTAAACATGGAATTGACCAGTTTTAAAATCTCCCCACCTTTTGACCTCATCCCACATCCAACCCTCCCTCTCATCCCTACCTCCATGACCTGACACCACCTGTCCATCTTTTCTCCTACCTATCCGCCCTACCTATCCCACTGACCAGTCCCTGCCACTCCCAACCCGCACTCACCTAGGACATTGTGAACAGCACACAACTGAGCAATTTCCGTGTAATTGAGTGAATGTTAGATTTTAGATCGTGTAAAATTAATTGGCTTGAAGGGTAGTTTTGGAGTACAAGTCTTCAGTAATATTTTCAGACTGTTGTCAGGGCCCCCTACGCTTTTGGTGCTCAGTATCACCAGCTATTTCTTGGTGCCTTCTACAGAAAAGCTCTGAAGAGGAGCCATATTAGATAGAAAATATAAAGAGATAACAAGGTGTAGAGCTGGATGATCACAGCAGGCCAAGCAGCGTCAGAGGAACAGGAAAGCTGACGTTTCAGGTCTAGACCCTTCTTCAGAAATCTCAATCTTGTTTTTCTCTGTCAATTGATGCTGCCAGACCGGCTGAACTTCCCCAGCACTCTGCATGTGTATCAAATGTTCATGTTCCACACTGGTTTGCTTTGATTTGAGGTCAGGTTCAACTTGAATTAATTGTCATCGACAGTTAAAGATATTTTTACAGAAGTAATATATAGAATGCGTACGATGAAGTGTGTACACTATTGGAGAGATATATATGACACACAAAAGTCACGTCAGCCTTGTTACAAAAAATATCCGGTATGGAATGCACATTAAACTTTTCAAATGTAGGGACCCAGCACATTAATTTCTTAAAGATCTTGGAACCCACCTTCTAAATCAGGTGCCTGCTCTTGTCAGTGACTTCCTGTGCAAATACGTAAGATTTCACACGAGTTCCTTTCGTGGTAGCTCCTCACTACGACACCTTGAACTTTTCCCTCAAAATCCACCAATCCATGCACTGGGGTGCTCAGCGTTATAAAATATCACCTTGACTGGATTATACTTTGCAATTGGCGCAGCCAAATCTCAATTTCTGATTGGTTCCTGCTGTTAGGTCGGGCAGATCCTTCGGTAAGAAGGTGCAGAGGCAACCGACGGGAATGATTCCAGAAGTGAGGAGCATCATAATCAGGATAGTTCAAAGAAGTTAGGAATGTCTTCCTTGGAGAGAAAAATGCTGAGCAGGAGATCTGATAGAGAATTCCAAAATCATAAGGGAGCTGAACAGAGTAGATAGGGAGAAGCTGTTCTGACTCATAAAAGGGAAAAATGAAGAAACGAGGAGCCTTATACTGAAAGTGAAATGCAAAAGAAGCAAGGATGATGTGTTGAAAAAGAATGCAGTTTGTAATTAATGTCTGGAATGAACAGCCTGGAAATAGAATGGAGGTAAGTTCAGTTGAAGCATTAAAGAGGGTATTTTTTGCATAACGATGATACGCAGGGATATGGGAAATGACAGGATTGCCTCTAGGTAATAGAGTCAGACTATGTTATACAGCTAATGTACATACAATAGGTCGAATGGACTCCTTCTGTACACATAATCTTTCTGAGATCTTACGATGCTGTTCTAGCTCACAGTTATTGCGGCTATTCCAATATTCATTCCAACTGATACTGGATAATCAAAGCCTTTTGATTTCTCAAAGGTGTGTTAC
>JAHRHZ010000145.1:92385930-92406164 GCA_024137785.1 Ginglymostoma cirratum | reverse complement strand
GTGTGTGTGTGTGTGCACGCGTGTGTGTGCACGCGTGTGTGTGTGTGCACGTGTGTGTGTGTGTGTGCGCGCGCGCGTGTGTGTGTGAATTCCTGTGTGCCTGTGTCAAAGAGCAAAGAACAAAGAAAATTACAGCACAGGAACAGGCCCTTCGGCCCTCCAAGCCTGCGCCAATCCAGATCCTCTATCTAAACCTGTCACCTATTTTCCAAGGATCTGTATCCCTCTGCTCCCTGCCTATTCATGTATTTGTCTAGATACATCTGAAATGGTTCTATCTTGCCCGCCTCTACCACCTCCGCTGGCAACGTGTTCCAGGCACCCACCACCCTCTGCGTAAAGAACTTTCCATGCATATCTCCCTTAAACTTTTCCCCTCTCACCTTGAAATCGTGACCCCTAGTGTGTGCATGTGAGTCCCCAACTCTGGGAAAAAGCTTCTTGCTATCCACCCTGTCTATACCTCTCATGATTTTGTAGACCTCAATCAGTTCTCCCCTCAACCTCCGTCTTTCTAATGTAAATAATCCTAATCTGCTCAACCTCACTTCATAGCTAGCACCCTCCATACCAGGCAACATCCTGGTGAACATCCTCTACACCCTCTCCAAAGCATCCACATTCTTTTGGTAATGTGGTGACCAGAACTGTACGCAGTATTCCAAATGTGGTTGAACCAAAGTCCTATACAACTGTAACATGACCTGCCAACTCTTGTACTCAATACCCCGTCCGTTGAATGAAAGCATGCCGTATGCCTTCTTCACCACTCTATCGACCTGCATTGCCTCCTTCAGGGTACAATGGACCTGAACACCCAGATCTCTCTGTGCATCAATTTTCCCCAGGGCTTTTCCATTTACCGTATAGTTCACTCTTGAATTGGATCTTTCAAAATGCATCACCTCACATTTGCCTGGATTGAACTCCATCTGCTATTTCTCCGCCCAACTCTCCAATCTATCTATATTCTGTTGCATTCTCCGACAGTCCCCTTCACTATCTGCTACTCCACCAATCTTAGTGTCATCTGAAAACTTGCTAATCAGACCATCTCTACCTACCTCCAGATCATTTATGTATATCACAAACAACAGTGGTCCCAACACGGATCCCTGTGGAACACCACTGGTCACAGTTCTCCATTTTGAGAAATTCCCTTCCACTACGACTCTGTCTCCTGTTGCCCAGCCAGTTCTCTATCCATCCAGCTAGTACACCCTGGACCCCATGCAACTTCACTTTCTCCATCAGCCTACCATGGGGAACCTTATCAAACGCCTTATTGAAGTCCATGTATATGACTTCTACAGCCCTTCCCTCAGCTATCAACTTTGTCACTTCCTCAAAGAATTCTATCAAGTTGGTAAGACATGACCTTCCCTGCACAGAACCATGCTGCCTATCACTAATAAGCCCACTGTCTCCCAAATGTAAATAGATCCTATCCCTCAGTATCTTCTCCAGCATCTTCCCCACCACTGACGTCAGGCTCACCGGTCTATAATTACCTGGATTATCCTTGCTACCCTTCTTAAACAAGGGGACAACATTAGCAATTCTCCAGTCCTCTGGGACCTCACCCGTGCTCAAGGATGCTGCAAAGATATCAGTTAAGGCCCCAGCTATTTCCTCTCTCATTTCCCTCAGTAACCTGGGATAGATCCCATCCAGACCTGGGGACTTGTCCACCCTAATGCCTTTTAGAATACCCAGCACAACCCCCTCCTTATGCTCAGAGATAAAAGGTACTGCAGATGCTGGAGAATCCGAGATAACAAGCATGGGGCTGGATGAACACAGCAGGTCAAGCAGCATCATAGGAGCAGGAAAACTTGAGGTTTCAGGCCTAAACCCTTCATCAGAAGGGTTCTGATGAAGGGTTTAGGCCCGAAACCTCAAGTTTTCCTGCTCCTATGATGCCCCTCCTTATGCTGACTTGACCAAGAGTAATCAAACATCTATCCCTAACCTCAACATCCGTCATGTCCCTCTCCTCTGTGAATACCGACGCAAAGTACTCATTAAGAATCTCACTCATTTTCTCTGACTCCTTGCATAACTTCCCTCCTTTGTCCTTGAGTGGGCCCAACCCTTTCTCTAGTTACCCTCTTGCTCCTTATGTACGAATAAAAGGCTTTGGGACTTTCCTTAACCCTGTTTGCTAAAGATATTTCATGACCCCTTTTAGCCCTCTTAATTCAGTGTGGTTAGTGTACCTGTGTACAGACATGCGCACATTGGATTAAGAAATGATTGTGATATCAGCACAGAATAGGAGATGGAGGGATATGGAGAAGAGGCTGGGTCATGAGCTCAGTCTCACTCACCAGTAAATGATTGGCTTCGGCTGTCCGAGCACACACACAGTCAGACTGATGTTCTGTCCTTCCACTGCAACCTGGTCACTCAGGGGGACCTACAGGTAGACACAGAGACACAGGTAGCAGTGAATGGGTTCCAGCCAGGGCCCCAAACAGCAGGTGAGAGACAGGCGCAGTGATTTATCTCTCCCTTGTCTTTTACATGAGGCAATAAACTTTTCCCTATTGTCACACTGAGCCTTACACTGATGGTGAGGCATGTAACAGAGAGAGATGGGGCTGTATTGGAAATCGGATTGTTGAGAGGGTGAATATTATCGAAATGGGAAAAGACCGCAGAAAGTTCCATCACACAGAGATTTGGGAGGCTTTGTGCCTGAATCACAAAAATCTAAATTCATCCAAATTTGGTGGATAACAGGGAAGGCAAATGGAACATCGGCATTGATTTTGAAGGGAATAGAGTATAAAAGTCTGGAGATTTTACTAAGACTGTACAAGGCACCAGTCAGACCACACTGGAATGGAGAAGGATGAGAGGGAACCTGACTGAAACACACAGGATTCTCAGGGGTAGGTGTGCAGCATTTGTTTTGCCTGTTGACAAGTCCAGGACCAGGCGGCTCATCTCAGAATAAGGGGTCACCCAAATTCAGAAGGAGATGAGGAAGAAATTCTCTCACAGGGGAGCGAATCTGTGGAATATTCTTTATCACAGAGGGCTGCTGGGGCTGGGTCAGTAAGGCCTAGATGGACGGGAAGGGAACCTAGGGTGATGGGGAAAAGGCGGGAAAGTGGAGTCGGGAATGATCAGATCATCCATGACCTCACTGAATGGCAGCGAAGACTGGATGGGCTGAATGGCCTACTCCTGCTTGAACTGTCTCACAGCCTTCTGAAGGTACCCCTCCCAATCCTGCAGGCAGCTGCCGGAATGTTCCACCCGGTGACGCGGTACCAACCTGAAAGCTGGGCGGAGCCCTGAAGTGGGTCTCTATGACATTGGGTTGGCTCTCTGGCAGCCTCAGGGCCTGTTTCCCCTTGTACGTCAAATCGATGGGGTCTTCCAGGGGGCTCAGGTACTCCTCATCCGACGTGATGGGACTGTACAGCTCCGTGGGGAGGGGCAACGATTTCCTGTCTGCTGTGGAGTCTGCAGCATCACCGGAGGGGGAGGGAGAGGGGTGCGGAGGGGACGGGATAGCGGGGGGGAGGTGGTGGTGCAGAGACATAGAGAGAGGGAGAGAGAGACAGAGGGATGGGAAGGTGGGGGCAGAGAGGGATTGGGGGCAGTGGGAGAGAGACAGGGGAGAGAGGGGGGAGTGGGGAGAGAGGAGGGTGTGGGGAGAGAGTGGGGAGTGGGGACAGAGGTGGGGATTGGGAGACAGGGGTGGAGAGAGAGGGGTAGAAAGGAGGAGGGGTGGGAGAAATGGGTGGAGAGAGAGGGGTGGAGGAGGGGCAGTGGGGGAGAGAGGGGCCGAGAGGGGTGCACAGAGAGAGGGGAGAAGGGGGCAGGGGTGGGAAAGAGGGGTGGAGAGAAGGTGAGGAGAGAGGGGGCAGAGACATAGAGAGAGAGGGGGAGAGGGAGAGAGGGAAGAGAGGGGTGTGGGGGCAGTGGGGAAAATGGGTGGGAGAGAGAGAGAGGGGAAAGAAAGAAGGAGGAGGAGAGACAGGGAGAGAGAGAGAAGGATGGGGGTGGAGACAGAGAGAGAGAGGAGGGTGAAAGAGAATGAGGAGGAAAAAGAGAGGGTGGAGGGAGAGATAGAGGGGGAGGGGATGAATGGTGTAGAGAGGGGAGAGGTGAGGCGAGGTGGAGAGAGAGGGTGGGCAGAGAGTGAGGGGGAGAGACAAAGAAGGGGCAATGGAAAGAGGGAGGTTGATAGTGAGGAGGGCAGGAGAGAGAGACAGAGTGGGACAGCAGGGGGAGAGAGAGAGAGAGAGTGGGACAACAGGTGGAGAGAGTGGGAGAGAAGGGGATAGGGGAGAAGGGGAGAGAGAAGGAGAGGAGTGAGAGAGGGGGAGAGAGAGAGGAGGAAAGAAAGAGGGAGAGATGGAGGGACAGAGGGGAGATGGAGAGAGAGAGAAAGAAATGAGACAAGATCACTTTCAGACAAACACCATTCTGACGGGGCTCGACTGGGTTGTCCCTGAGCGGTTGTGTCCCCCTGGGGGGTGGGGTGAGGGTGTGGGTGGATATCTAGAACACTGGGGAGGGGTGGGGAACAGACTCAGGATGAGGGTCAATTGTTTGGGACTGAGATGAGGAGAAATTACTTCACTAGGAGTAGGATGTTCCTGGATACAGAGGATTGCAGAGTTGAATGTATTGAAGGCTGTGACAGACAGAGTCTGGGAGTACAGTCACTTCCACATCCATAGTCAGACACTGGGAAGAGCAGGGATAGTCAGGAGCGGCAGGAGAGTTTTTCTAAAAACCATTACCAAACACTTTGACCTGTTGATGGGTGGAGTGTCTTTACCCGAACAATGTGACACTCAGTATCCTGAGAGGATGCAGGAGCACCGCAAGGGAACGTTAAGGAAATGTAGGCTGTTAGACCACCGAACCCCTATCCCCACCATCATCCTAATGGATCCAGCCTCTCTTCATATGAGATAACAAGGTGTGGAGCTGGAGGAACACAGCAGGCCATGCAGCATCAGAGGAGCAGGAAGGCTGACGTTTTGGGCCTAGACAGTCCTGCCATCCCAGGGTTCATCATGGAAAACCTTTGTTGCTCTCCCTCTTTACAAGGAAATCCTTCCTCAGTCGGGGTGAGTAGGGAGTGAGCCAAACTCCAGGAATGAGTGAATGAGACCCAGCCATGATTTCTCTGTGACAGGTTAAAACTCAGGGAGAAAATGGGATAATGATAGCTTTTCCTGAATTCTCCTTGTGCCACTACAGGAACTTGCAGCCTTTGATTTGGGATTGTCGCTCCTAAATACCTAATGAGCCAGTGATCAGCCCCATACGTTTTCAGTTTTAAATTTGGTTCACGCACCACATATTCCAACCTGTGATTACTCGTTCCCCATACACATACTCCCAGTCAGGCACTCGGCCAATTATACCTTACTGCATGCTTAATTATCCTGACGTTAATTCGATCTCATGGATCTCAGCCACAGCTTGCAAGGTTTGTGGTGGGATCGGTCAACTCACTTTGAGTAACACCAACATTGTGGGCTCAATTCCCACTCACACTAACCCTCAGGTTAAACCACAACCCATGGTTTCTCAGTAATGACAGAACAGCCCTGGCGGCCAGCAAAACCTTACTTTTACTCGATAATAGTGAAACTTCACCACCCCATTCCACCCCCGATCTTCAAAGCCCACCTTTTCCCCACTTCCCTTGCCCCCACCCCACCAAACCCCCTCCAAATCCAACTCCTGGCACCAGGAGTAACCAGGGGCCGACATGTGCCTATTCTGCCTGCTGGGTATGCCCCAAGGGATGGGGAGGGGGTGGGGGTGGACGTAGATAGAAACACCCCTTCTCCGTTTGAGCCAATGTTCCAGTGCATTCACAATGTGGGACAGCCCTTTCTAATGGGTCTGGCGGTTAGATTGGAGTACAGGGGTGAGAGAGGGGGTTGGGGGTTAGATTGGAGTATAGGGGTTAGAGAGAGGGGTGTGGGGGTTAGATTGGAGTAGAGGGGTTAGAGAGAGGGGTGTGGGGGTTAGATTGGGGTTCAGGGTTAGAGGGGGGTGGGGGTTAGATTGGAGTATAGGGGTTAGAGAGGGGGGTGGGGGTTAGATTGGAGTATAGGGGTGAGAGAGGGGGGTGGAGGTTAGATTGGAGTATAGGGGTTAGAGAGGGGGATGGTGGTTAGAGAGGCGGATGGGGGTTGGAGAGGCGGATGGGGGTTGAGAGGGGGTTGGGGGTTAGAGTGGGAGATGGGGTCAAAGAGGCGGATGAGGGTTAAGAGGCGGATGGGGGTTAGAGAAGGGGACGAAGGTTAGAGAGGAGGATTGGGTTTGATGGGGGTGTGGGGAGAGGTTTAGAGAAGCCGGTGGGGTGGGGGGGGGTAGTGGGAGGTGTGGGGGGGAGTCTGCATTTATTCAAGGCCTTTCATAGCCTCAGGACACCCCAGAAAATCCCGTAAAGTGTTTCTTAAGAGTCGCCATGGGAAACAACAAGCTGCATTGATGTAGCACCTGTTTCATCATGAGCTGACCCGAGCAGCTTGTCTGAAATATTAAGCAATGTTGGGACACGTGGCATTACGTTTCGTGAGAGTGGTCAGTTTTGAAGGAGGAGTGAACGGGTGAGGGTGGGGGGGTAGCGTGGAGGAGTGAACGGGTTTTGTGGGGGGGGTGTTGGTTCTGGTCATTGTAAGATGGAGTGGGTTTAACCCCGGTTTGTGAAATTCTCCAACCGTGCTCTATGTACAGCCGACACAAATGTCCTTGAATCCCAGGCCCAGCTCTTACCAGACTTGTGACAAAGGAGTTAGAGGTAGCTCTATCTCTGCCCTCTCCTCCCGGTGGAATTCATTGCTGAGCTGTATACGCTGTCTCCAAGCAAACCACTGGCAACAGCTCAAATCCAGCTATAGCTGCTCCTGGCATACAGCCCTCCCTCTCAGAATCTCCCTGAAATTCCGACTGTCATCCCCCAAGGATGAGCAAAGAGCCAAACTCGCTCCCAAGTATTTAATTTTTCCAAACAGATCCCTCGGCAATTCCAAACACCAGGACAGTTACAGTCTGCCGGATATCCGAAAGTCGCTATCTCAATCCGGGCTGGGTTTCTAGGAGCCCTCAAACAGGCGGAGGGTGTTTATCCAGGGTTTGGGAGGGAGGGTTCTAAAGATGATGGGAAGCTGCTGAGGAATATCAGTGAGCAGACGCTGCGATCCTGGCTTCAGAGAAGGAGCCGAGAGAGAGAGAGAGAGAGAGAGAGAATGGTGAACAGTAAACAGTAGTGGGCATGTCGTCACCAGGTATGCATGGCATCTCCTTCTCTTTATATAGGGACCTAGTACAATTCCAGCTCACGTCGAGTCTTTCCAAATCCCAGCAGAGCTGGGGGAAGGGCAAGTGACGATGCATTTCCCATAAGAATCATTGCATCTGTTGGTCAAACATTTCCACTCTCTGCCCACTATAGAAATAATTTCCTTTTGTAATCACAGACAGAGGCCTTTCAGCCCATCATGCCTACAAAGGCTCTTCATCAAGCATCATTACTTACTAACGGTCTCCTGCTTTCCACCCCATACCCTTGCACAATATTTCCACCCCATTCTGTTTACCACAGAGGGCTGCCCGGCTCTTTGAGTATATTCAAGGTTGAGGTAGACTTTTAATCAGGAAGGGAATCGATGGTTACAGGGGAAAAGACGGGAATGTAGGGGTTAGCAGAATAGGGCTGAATGGCCTCATCCCACACCTTATGAGATACGACAAGGCCAGGCCTTGTTGCCCCTTAAATTGGGTGAGATGCTCTGAGGATCAGTGTGGACTTGTTGGGCCGAAGGGACTGTTTCCACACTGTAGGGACTCTATGACTATGATGAAATAGTGTAACTTGCTAGAGCCGGCTCATAGGGCAGTGAGGAGACCACATTGGTGTGGGAGTGGATCACAGACTGGGTAAGGATGGTAGATTTCCCTCCCTAAAGTAAACAGAGACAGAGTTAATGCTCCAGACTTAGCTTCTAACTCGGTTTCTCTCTCTCTCTCCACAGCCGCTGCTTGACCCGCTGAGAATTTCCAGAATTTTCTGTTTTATTTTCGGATTTTCTGGCATCTGCAGTATTTCGTTTTTTTTTCCCCCTCGGGTTAGCTGATCGGAACTTGGCACACTGATGATGCAGCCCTGTCTGACTGTATTCCATCTCAAAATTCACACACACACATACTCTCTCTCTCTGTCCTGCCATTCCGTTTCTGGCCATTTGTTCGATGCAGTCATTTGTGTCTGTCTACCTACAGTAATGAGTCTCGTGCAGTTTTGGTCTCAGTACCAGAGGCAGGATGTTCTGGTGATGGAGGGAGAGCAACAAAGGTTTCCCAGACTGATTCCTGGGATGACAGCACTGACGTACGAAGACAAACTAAATCGATAAGGATTATATTCACCGGAGTTAAGAAGAATGAGGGGGATCCTCATAGAAACCTATAAAATTCTAATGGGACCAGACAGGGTAAACACGGGAAGGATGTTCTTAATGACCAGGGAGTACAGAACCAGTGGACACCGTCTAATAAAGATCTGGGGTCAGCCATTTAGGACTGAGATGGGGAGAAATGTCTTCCCCCAGAGCGTGGGGAGCGTGTGGAATTCTCAGCCACAGTTGAGCCCAAAACTTTGAATGTTTTCAAGAAGGAGTTCGATATAATTCTTAGGGCTAAAAGGATCAAAGGTTATGGGGGAGAATGCAGGAACAGGGGACTGAGTTGGATGATCAGCCAGGATCATATTGAATAGTGAAGCCTTCTCCCACACCTGGTCCTACCATCTAAGTTTCAACATCACCTCCTTGCTCTTGTATTCTATGCCCTGATTAATAAAGCTGAGAACACCATGTGCGTTATTAACTGCTCTCTACCCCTGTCCTACCACCTTCGATGATCTGCGTACATAAACGCCCAGCTCCCTCTGCCTCTGCCCGCCCCTTTAGAATTGTACCCCCTATTTTATACAGACTTTCAATGTTCTTCTGACCAAAGTGTGTCACTTCATATTTCTCTGCATTGAATTTCAAGAGTTGGGCAAAAGGTCTGTTTCTGTGCTGTACATCTCTATGACTCTTTGACTCTACCTACCTGATCACCCCATCCACTAACTTTGCCAGCGCCCTTTTGGAGTCACACACTGTCCTCCTCACAGCTTACAATTCTTCCAAGCCTCACATAATCACCAAACTTTGAAACGGTCCCCTGCACTCCAAGATTCAGACCACCGTTATATATCAGGAAATGCAAGGGTCCCAACACTGACCCCTGGGGAACACCACCACAACCCTTCCTCCAGCCCAAATACTATCCACTGTTTCCTACCACACAGTCCATTTTGTTGCTGCTGTCCCTTTTATACCATGACCTTTAAGTCTCCTCACAAGTCTGTTGTGTAGCACTCCCTCTGGAAATCCAGGTACACCTCATTAAGTCTTTCTGCTACCTCCTCAAAAAAACATCAGTGAGTTGGTATGACACAATTTTCCCTTTAGAAGTCCATGCTGACCCTTTCTAACCTTTCTCCATGAAACTGCTCATTTCATCCTGGATAATAGTTTCTACAAGTTTTCCCACCAGTGAGGTCAAACTGAAACAAAAACAGAAAGTACTGGAGAAACTCAGCAGGTCAGGCCACATCCGTGGAAAGAAAGCAGAGTTAATGTTTCAGGTGTTGGCAACCCTTCTTCTTTTCCCAGCTACTAATAGTTCTGACAAAGGGTGACTGGATCCAAAACGTTGACTCTGTTTCTCTCTCCACAGATGCTACCAGGCCTGCTGATTTTCTCCAGCACTGCCTGCCTATGTTTCTGATTTGCAGCTTTTGCAGCTTTTTCCATATTATGGAAGTTAAATTGACCGGCCTCTAATTGTTGGGCTTATCCTTACAACCTTTCTTGAACAAGGTCGTAATGTTTGCAATTCTTCAGTTTTTTGAGGCCTCTCCGAGTCTATAGAAAACTGAAAGAGTGTGGACAGCGCCTCTGAAAATTTGACTCTCACTTCCTTCAATACCCTTAGATGCATCTCATCTAGTCCCAGTGGCTTGTTAACTTTAAATACTGACCCCTATCCAAGACTTCTTCCTTTTAATTTTAAACCCTTCTCATGACAATTTCCTTCTCTATCACCATGACCTCTACAGTATCCTTCTCTTTTATAAAAACAGATGCAACGTACCCAGCCAAGACCTGTTGCCTCCAGGTGTAAATCCCCTTCATGGTCTCAGATTGGTCCTACTGCTCCTTTACCCATCCTTTCACAGTAACCCCAACAGCTTGGGTTCAATTCTTGCATTGGCTGAGATTACCATGAAGGAGTCTCTCACTCAACATCTCCCCCTTTGCCTGAGACATGGTAACCCCCAGGTTAAACCACCATCAGCGTCTGTCTCTCGCTCTCTCTTTCTCTCTGTCTCGTGCTCTCTCTCTGTCTCTCTCTCTCCACTGAGAGAGCAGCCCTATGGGACACTGGTGACTAGACTTACCAACTGATAGAAGGCTTTGAGTTTGGGCGGCATGGTGGCTCAGTGGTTAGCACTGCTGCCTCACAGCGCCAGGGCCCTGGGTTTGATTCCACCCTCGGGTGACTGTCTGTGTGGAGGTTACACATTGTCTACCTGTCTGGGGTGGATTTCCTCCCACAGGCCAAAGGTGGATTGGCTGTGGGAAATTGTCCAGAGATGTACAGGCTATGTGGGTTAGCCATGAGATATTGAGGGTTTGGATGGGATGTTCTTTGGAGGGATAGTTTGGACTTGATGGGCCAAATGGCCTGGATTCTATGGCTTCCCCTGTTGGAAAACTGAAGCTGGGTGGTCCTATCAGGCTGGGCTTTTTTAAAGAATCGACTCAAAGGGCTGAATGGCCAGTTTCTGCACTGTAGGGATTCAATCCTAAACAAGGGCCTCTGAGGAGAAAAATCATAGAATGACCAATCCACCCTAACCCAGCACATCTTTAGACTGTGGGAGGAAACCCACACAGACACAGGGAGAATGTGCACACTCCACACAGACAGTTGCCTGAGGCTGGAATCAAACCTGGGTCCCTAGTGCTGTGAGGCAGCAGTGCTAACCACTGAGCCACAGTGCTGCCCAGGAAATTGGGTTAAGTTCTTTAAATTGATGAAGGAATTTGAGGATCAACGCGGACAGGATGTTTTCACTTGTAGGGGAGACTAAAACCAGGAGCCCTCATTCTAAAACACTCAGTCCGAAATCAGCTGGGGAGGGCAGGAGAAAGGTATTTTAGCCGGAGACAGGTGAGAGTGTGGAGGTGGAAAGTATCGATTTACCTCAGGGGAAGACGTGAGGGAGAGAGGAATAAAAGGAGACGGGGATGGATTGGAATGTAAAAGGGTAGGAAGAGCCTCACATGGGGTATAAACACTAGCATTAGAGCAGATAGACCGAATGGCTGTATTTAATGTAACATTGTGCAACGCTGGGCCACGCGGAGGATGCAGAGGGTGATATATAAATGCAGGCCTCTGCTTGCTGTTGGTCACATACCTACTCGGACCTGGACAGAGGCACAGCAGCTGGCCAGTCCCACTTCATTGGCTGCGCTGACCGAGTACAGGCCCCCGTCCAGGGTGGTCGCCGATGGGATGTACAGAGTGTGTCTCTCTCCCTCCGCCTTCAGGATGTGTGTCTGGCTCGATTTCAGGACCTCGCCATCTTTCTTCCAGATGACTGCTCAGGGGACATAAAGAAAGACAAGTCAACGGATAAAGCAGAACCTTTCACAATAACCTCAGGACGTCTCTGACTGTAATTGAGCAGGGTCTGCAGTGAGGGAGATGTCGTAGACAGATAGGTTCTTTAGATTAGCACAGAGGTCAAATGTTACAGAGAGAAGGCAGAAGAATGGGGTTGAGAAACATATTAGCCATGATCGAACCCAAATAGCATAATTCTGTTCCTCTATCTAATGCTGACATAGTAAGATCCCGCAAGCTGCTCTCAATCATATCATTTCACATTGAGAGAAACATTGGCCATAGACACCTTTACTCTTCCATAAGAGAATGGGATCGGCTACATCCTCCTGAGACAGCAGATGGGGTGGTGTGGAGGGGTCTTGCAGTTTAGCCATTCATTTGAAAGCCTGCACCTCTGACAATGCAGCACTCCCTCAGTACTGCACTTAGTGCTCAGTTGGCTGAATGGCTGGCCTGCACAGCAGTGCAATGCCAAAAGCACAGGTTTGATTCCCACACCAGCTGTGATTACCGTGAGGGACTCTCCTTCTCAACCTCTCCCCTTTGCCCGAGACATGGTGACCCTCAAGTTAAACCACCCCTCGTCTTCTCTGTCTCTCTAACGTGAGAGCAGCCATGTGGCCCTGTAGGACTGTGGTGCCTATCCCCTTGACAGAATGGCCTTGGGATTAGTGAAGCGTTCTGAGTTCTATACTGACGTTCTTTGCCTGACTACCTAATAAGTCATGTCTAACCTGCTGCTGCCTCCTTGATAAACTCAATTAATTGTGTGAAGATTGCTACAAATTGGTGACAGTGATCACCAGGCCCCTAACATCACCAGTAGTGTGTTGGGAGTCACCGTGCCCTCTCTGCGATTTTATCAGGGAGCTGTGAGCTGCAATGGGTTCCCTTCAGCAGCTGGTCCGTGCAAGGAGTTTGGCTTATTTGGCTAAAGGTCAGGTGTCAACGTATACTCAAGGTTCACCATTCTTCAAGTATATAAAATGGCAGTGGCTGTAGATGATTTCCTCTCTTGTTTAGAATAGAATCTCTACAGTGTGGAAGCAGGCTGTTCAGTTGACACCCACCCCTCTGGGGAGCATCCCATTCTACCCTGTATTTCCCATGGCTAACCCACACACTATGGGCAATTTAGCATGGCCAATCCACCCAACATGCACATCTTTGAACTGTGGGAGGAAACCAGAGCACCCAAAGGAAACCCACGCAGACACGGGGAGACCATGCAAACTCCAGACAGTTGCCTGAGGCTGGAACTGAACCCAGGTCCCTAGTATCAGGAGGCAGCAGTGCTAACTAGTGAGCCACCGTGCTGCCCCCAGCTTTATGCTGTGCTGTCCAGGTCTCTGTCCTGCCTTTCTGCATTCAGTCACTGCATGCAAGAGCCCCTTGGCTTCTTGCTGCACAGTGAGCAAAGGGGTCAAAGGTTATCAGGGTCAGGCAGGAAAGTAGAGCTGGAACCACACTCAGATCAGCAATGATCTGACTGAATGGTGAAGAGCAGATTCGAAGGTCCGAATGGCCTGCTTTTACCCCTATTTCATAACTTCTTGAGCAAGTAAGACTAGAATTCATTGCCTACTCCCCAGTCACCCTGATCTATGAGACTTTTCCACACAACAGTTTAAGGGTCACCTGAAATACTCAAGAAGCTTGACACCATCCAGGACAAAGCAGCCCACTTGATTGGCACCACATCCACAAACATCCCACTCCCTCCACCACTGACACTCAGTAGCAGCAGTGTGTACTATCTACAAGATGCGCTGCAGAAATTCACCAAAGACCTTCAGGCAGCACGTTCCAAACTCACGACCACTTCTATTTGGAAGGACAAGGGCAGCAGGTATATGGCAATGTAGTGGAGGCAGGTTCAATTGAGACTTTGAAGAGGGCGTTGGATGGTTATTTGGATAGAAATAGAAGTAGGAACATGGGAAAAGACACTGGTTCTATTAGCTAGCACCAATCTCCTGTCTTTTCCCATGTCCCTACTTCTATTTCTATCCAAATAACCATCCAACGCCCTCTTCAAAGTCTCAATTGAACCTGATGGGCTGAATGGCCTCCTGCGCTGTAATGATTCTGTCTCAGTATATAGAATGTTTACAGACCACTCTTAAGGAGTTCCAAACCATTAATTTATATAATTTGGTTATTAATTCATTGTAGATTTTCAAAAAGTCACAGGGTCATACAGCAAGGAAACAGACCCTTTGGCCCAACTTAAATAAAACCCAAAAAAACTGCGGATGCTGTAAATCAGGAACAAAAACAGAAGTTGCTGGAAAAGCTCAGCAGGTCTGGCAGCATCTGTGAAGGAAAAAACAGAGTTAACGTTTTGGGTCCGGTGACTGGTTTCTGGTCCAGTTCTGAGGAAGGGTCACCGGGCCTGAAATGTTACATGTTTTCTCCTTCACAGATGCTGCCAGACCTGCTGAGCTTTCCCAGCAACTTCTGTTTTTGTTCCTTTGGCCCAACTTGCCCATGTTGACCGGATATCCTAAATAAATCTAGTCCCAATTGCCAGCATTTGGCCCATATCCCTCTAAACCCTTCCTACTCACATACCCATCCAGATGCCATTTAAATGTTGTAATTGTACCAGCCTCCACCACTTCCTCTGGCAGCTCATTCCACACGCGCACCACCCTCTGCGTGAAAAAGTTGCCCCTTATGTCCCTTTTAAATCTTTCCCCTCTCACCTTAAACCTATGCCTCTCTAGCTTTGGACTCCCCCACCCTGGAAAAAGGTCCTTGCTATTCATTTTATCTAGGCCCCTCACCATTTTATAAACCTCTACCACATTACCGCTCACTGGGATTGTAGTTCAGGGGTATGAAGCAGTGACACTAGGAAAGGCATGGGTCTTGTTTGGTGCTTCATCATCTGGTTCAGATTAAATGAACGCAACTAAAGTGGACCTTCCCGTTCTGCTCCAAATACTCTCCAAGAAAGGATTATATTCCAAATGCCTCATTATCATTCTGCTGGAAGCAACAACAGAAACAAAAGATTTTGGCTGGTACTGAGGAAATGAAAGGTGCCGTGTATATACCAATGCAGTGTCACGCGGCCAGTGTAATGTCCTACCTTGAGGCATTGGAGTTCCAGTGATGATACATTTCAGAAGGACTGATGCCCCCACAGTGACCAGGGAGTCGGTGATACTAATCTCGAATACTGGTGGCTCTAAAGGATCTTCACCAGCTGAGACATAAGAATCATCTGAGGATTCTGCCAAACACAAAAAAAACACTTCTTGTTAATTCAAACCATTGTGAGGTTGGGATTGTCGGAGCTGATTCCTGGAAAGCACCTTGTCCTGTAGCTCTCTGAAGCACTGAATATCAAAATGGAAGTGAAGACACAGTAGTTGATCAGCTGTGAATATTGCTGTGCCCCTCAACTGAGTCTGTAACCACCCTACCCACCCCTTTGTGACTGCCCCTATCATCATCAGAGAATCCCTACAGTGTGGAAACAGGCTCTTCAGCCCAACAAGTCCACACTGACCTTCAGAGCATCCCACTCAGACCCCTCCCCCTTATAACCCACCTAATCTACACACCCCTGAACACTACAGGCAACTTGGCATGGCTAATCCACCTAACCTGCACATCTTTGGACTGTGGGAGGAAACCCATGCAGACGCAGGGAGAACGTGCAAACTCCACACAGACAGTCACCCGAGGGTGGAATTGAACTGGGGTCCCTGACAGTGTGAAGCAGCAGTGCTAACCACTGAGCCACCATGCCACCACCATCAGCCCCTCTCCAAGGGAGCAGCATTCAAACCCCAACCTACCCTGTGATCATCCTAATGGGAAACTTTAGAGAGATAAGGAGGGATTCCTTTCCTTTATTCATTCAAGGGATGACGGCGTTACTGGCTAGGCAGCATTTATTGCCCATCCCTAATTGCCCTGAGGGCAGTTAAGATTCAACCACATTTCTGTGGGTCTGGAGTCACATGTAGGCCAGACCAGGTAAGGATGGCAGTTTCCTTCCCTGAAGGACATTAGTGAACCAGATGGGTTTTTCCAACAATTGGCAATGGATTCATGGTCATCATTAGGCTCTAAATTCCAGATGTTTATTGAATTCAAATTCCACCATCTGCCGTGGCGGGATTCAAACTCAGGGACCCAGGACATTATCTGAGTTTCTGGATTAACAGTCCAGTGACTATGACACTAGGTCATCACCTACCCTTCTCCCAGAGGAGAGCGAATCTGTGGAATTCTTTACCACAGAGGGCTGTCGAGGCTGGGTCATGCAGTATGTTCAAGGCCGAGTCGGACAGGTTTGTAATCAATAAAGGAATCGAGAGTGACAGGGAGAAGGAAGGAATGTGGAGTCGGGAATGATCAGGATCAGCCATTAAATGGGCCGAATGGCCTGCCTCTGCTCCCAGGGCTTGTAGTCTTAAGATCCAACACACATGACCAATTGCTCTGGGAAAACCATGAACCTCCTGTCCCTTTCTCACAGCCTCCCTGTCAATCTCCTGTATATTTACCCCCCTACCATTCGTCCACAATGAGCGCTTTGACTGTGGTCTAGGAGGGAGCCACGCACTGTGAGATTGGGACAGCAAAATTCAAGGCAGCAAAAAGCTCCAGATTCTTTTTAACTCTTTGCCTGCTCTCCTTACCCAGCTCCGGCGAAGTGGGGCGGGATTTCTTAGATTTCCCTCTGGCAGTTTTCCGGCTGGATTTCTCCCGAGCCAGGGCGGCAGCGTCTTCTTTCAAATCCGTGGTGGAGTCGGCCTCGGTGTGGTCTGGCATGGGGCTCCTCATTCCCTCATCGGGCGCGGTGCCAGGGGGTCCGGGGGGTGTTACGCAGGCTGGGCTGAGGGGTGCAAGGCCTAGTCTTGGGGCAGCGTCACCCAACTCCGGTCTCCCTCTGCGCCAGTCCGCTGCCTCCTTGGGAAGGGGCAGCGAAGATCTGGCGTCCCACCCGGGCAGTGAGGGCAGGGCAGGGGCAGTAACCGGAGCGCGGCCCTCGGAAGTGGACCTGACCTTCACAACCGTTTCCACGACGGGCTGAGGGGCACCCGGAGGCCGGGATTGGGATTGTTGACTGGGGGATCCGACCTGCTCCTGGTCCAGGTGGTTGACGGCGGGATCTCGCACTCCGGCCTTGCCTGACTCAGGATCTTGGGCTTCCCCACTCGCCGTGGCAACACCCCATTGCAGAGGTTTACGTGAGCCGTCTGACCGTGACCCCTCTGGCACTCGAGGTGCCTCTCCTGGGGGGTTAGGGGCCCACTTGGAGCTGGCGGCTTTCCGTGAGGACAGCTCGCGGTTGACAGCGCGCTCCAGCACTGGGGACCTCAGCACAGGCCTAGCCACCATTGAGCTCATGGCTGTCTTTTTGATTCGGCTCAGCTCCTCCGAGATCTTCAGCTCGACGTCCCGGGCCCTGGAGGCGTACTGTCCCCGCTCGTCAAAAGATGCCGCTTTCTGCCGGAACAGCGAGCGTTTCACCTCGGCCCCTACTCCGCCTTCCGTCCTCGGGCCCCCCCGCCCCTCGCCGTCCAGCAGCTCAGACAAAGAAGGCCGCAGCCTGCCCTCCCGCTGCTCAGTGTGGTCGAAGGATCGCCACTTCCGGAAACCGGGCCACGGCTGGCCGTCCGCCAACTCAAAACTCCGCCGCCGCTCCGGGAACGTCTCCAGGTACCTCATCCTGTCCGAGGCCCAGGAACCAGAGCGGGAACGGGCAGGAGAAGCGTCTCCCGAGCTGGACCTCCGAGCTGGGAGTGGACTGTCCCCTCCGGCCGCCACCTTGGGTTTCTTGGCTTTGTCCTGGAACTCTGCCGGCACGGTGTCCCGGTATTCCGTCGGCATGCTGAGCTTCCGACGAGGAGTGAGTGGCGTTGTCGGCTGGGCCAGGCTGACCCGCGAGGCTTTGGGGCTGGCTGGCCTGGTTTTGAGAGATGTGGGCGGTAGGCCCGAGGCTCTGGAAGCTCCTTGGTTCTGGGCCATGGTATCCAACCTGGGGGCTGGCTCGATGGGGTGTTCCAGCGGGCTCCTACCTGAGGTGTTCTCACAGAGGTCCCTGCAGGAGAAAAGAGGCAAATTACACCAAAATAACATCAAAATTACACTAAAATGAACATTCAGGCACATTCAGCAAAGCCCTCACTAATAATGACCTGCTTCTTGTTCCCACCTTATATCTGTTTCCAGGATTGAGCTATAATCCACAGCCTAAAACTCTGAGACAAAGTGTGTAACCACTTCTTCTCACTTTAATGTTTCAGATTCGGAAGAACGTCTCCAAAACTGAGGATTATTGGAAAGCTCCTTGTAAGTGCTGGTTACACAGCTGTCGGTGTAAGCTGTGGGCGGGGGAGGGATGCCAGGCTTCAGACAAACTGGAGCCAGTGGGACGCGCGCGATTGGAGATTTCGCCAGCAACAAGTAGCTGATTGGCCTGTGAAATTGTGACCAAAGGCCTCCTACCTGCCAACAGCCATGTGATTGGCTCCTGGACAGCTGAACAGCTTGCGGGTGAGAATGTTTGGGCTGGAAGGCTTGAATAATCTTTGGAAGGGAAAGGGTTGTTTTTGCTCTGCATCAAAAAGCCTATTCGGCCCTGAAAAGAGCCAGTTTCTTTCCCTTTGCCTGTTATTTTTCATAAGCCAGAGACTTTTATCCATGTGAATCAGTCACTCTGTGCCTCCTGTATCTGGAGAAGCAGCTTTCTGATCAATTAAACGATTAACCCAGTGAATCCTGGGGAAAGGGACCATTGAACTGTCTTCCCAGTCTTTAACCTCCACCCATCACACCAGTGGTTATGTTTGTGTCTGTAAAGAGTTTGTATTTGTAGAGAGGGAGTTCTATAAGGTGCTAGAGATTTCATTGGTCGTGTGATCGTTCATTATGGTTTCTTTGCAGTTAGAATCAATTTGTTCATAATGCTGCCTCAGTAAAGAAAACTGGTCTGTGTTTTTTGTCACAGTGAGGAGGTGCCGGTGTAGGGCTGGGGTGGACAAGGTCAGAAGTCAGATGACACCTGATTATAGTCCAACAGGTTTATCTAACCAGAATTTTCTGAAGAAGGGTCTAGGCCCGAAACATCAGCTTTCCTGCTCCTCTGATGCTGCTTGGCCTGCTGTGTTCATCCAGCTCTACACCTTGTTATCTCGGATTCTCCAGCATCTGCAGTCCCTACTGTCTCGCTTAGGGGATGTGGATTCACTCAGTCACTGGACTGCACTGGTCTCTCACTGCAGAAGGTTAACTATCGTGATGTAGCAATCCCTCTGATAGTGGGCCAAAATGTCTCAGGTTAAAGTCTTCCTCAAACTTTGCGTATTTAAAGATTTGAGTTAGAAAACTGTGGTGCCTTCCACGTAGTGAGCTACTTCATGTTGAGGGGTAAGGGGTAAGCAATTCAGGACTGAGATGAGGAAGAATTTCTTCACTCAGAGAGTTGGGAACCTGTGGAATTCTCTCCCACAGGAAGCTGTTGGGGTCAGTTTGTTAGATATAATCAAGGGGGAGCTGGATGTGGCCCTGATGGCTAAAGTGATCAAAGAGTATGGAGAGAAAGTGGGAATGGGATACTGAGATTGCCTGATCAGCCATGAGCATATTGAATGGTGGTGCAGTTTCGAAGGGCTGAATGGCCTACTCCTTTTCCCATTTCCTACGTTTCTATGTTGAAAGCAAGATACCGTTGTGGGGCAGGGAATGCAGCAGCAAATCTGTGCACAGAAAGTTCCAACAAACAGGATTGGGATGGTGGAGACAATAAGGACGGCAGACGCTGGAAGCCAGAGTCTATAGGTGTGAGGCTGGAAAAGCACAGGAGGACAGACAGTGCCCGAGGAGCGAAAATATCAATGTTTTGGGCCGAAACCCCTCATCAGGACTGACAACTGGGTTTTATTGGATATTGGTGGAGGGAAATATATTGACCAGGAAGCTGGGGAAAACTTCCCTCCTCCCCGTTGGATTTGATCTGGGGTCTTTTTGATCACACTGACATCCTGCAGTGTTTGGTTATGTAAGACTGTTTACTATCAATGCTCACTGTGCTGGACTGGCTAGGACTGGGGTGAAGAAAAGCTGCAGAAAGTGCTGAAAGCCAGAGCTGTGGCCAAAATCCATGACACACCTAGAGACCAGTATCACCTCAGCGCAGATATAATGTCGAAACGCGGCAGCAGGCATTGTCAGTGATATCCGAGTGAGGAACGGCATTACACACACTCAGTCTCAACACAGTCTCTCTCAGTATCTCACACACATTCTTTCAGTATCTCACACACACACTCTCAGTATCTCACACACTCCCTCTCAGTATCTCTCACACACACACTCTCAGTATCTCTCACACACTCTCAGTATCTCACACACACTCTCTCAGTATCTCTCACACTCCCTCTCAGTGTCTCACACACACACTCTCAGTATCTCTCACACACTCTCTCAGTATCTCTCACACTCTCTCAGTATCTCACATACACACTCTC
>JAHRHZ010000145.1:92348549-92369012 GCA_024137785.1 Ginglymostoma cirratum | reverse complement strand
TGGAATGCACGGTTTAGGAGCGCACTGTGTAGGTGTGCACTGTGTAGTAGCGCACTGTATAGGAGCGCAGTGTGGGAGCACAATGTGTTGGAACGCACGGTGTAGGAGCACACTGTGTAGGAGCGCACGGTGTAGGAGCGCACGGTGCAGGAGCACACGGTGTAGGAGCGCATGGTGTAGGAGCGCACACAGTGTAGGAGCGCATGGTGTAGGAGTGCACGGTTTAGGAATGCACATTATTGTAGCGCACATTGCTAACTGTTACTAATTTGCTCTTTATGCTGCTTGGAGACCTTCACCTCGGCCGCCATGTTTTGCTGGTATGGCTCCCCTTGTGGTGATTTTGTTGATGTACAAGGTAGAACCTTGGCCCTCAGCCTCAGCTGTATTTCATACCTTCCAGCACAGCAAGTGTATAGGGGATGGTGTACTTTCCCCATCGCTGCAGTACGGTACAGTATAGGAGAAGACTATTCAGACCATTATGCCCGTACTGGCTCTTTCAATAATCCATCTCATCAGTCCCAGAATCCCATCCTCCCCTTCCAGCTCAGCATTGCCATTTCTCTTTCTTTTTAATAAATATATATTGAGTTTCAAATGTTCTGATTGAATCAGCTGTGTCCCTGGAAACATAGAAACACAGGACCACAGGGATCAATGGGAAAGAGTAGGCCATTCAGCCCTTTGAATCATGCTGGACCATTGACTGCAATCTCACCTGACTGTGACCTCAACCCTCCTTTCCTTTCCACCTTCCAAGGCTGTTGGCACCACTCCAGGTCACAGCAACTCCCTTTGGTCAAAAATAATTCTTCTCACCCCACGTCCACATGCAACTCCCCCCTCACCCCACCCACCCCACCCACACGACTCTCCAGCCGGATCTCTGGGAATGAGAAACAGCAGCAGAGGGAGATACTGAACCTCTGTCAGTACAAGTTGCTTCATGTGAGTCTTTCCAAGTGGAAACAGATAAATAATTTAAAAAGACAAAGAAACAAAGAGTGGACCCAAATTAGACAGCTCCAGAGTTTAGAAGGGGCAGGAATGGTTGTTGGATGTTCCAGGGTTTAGATGTTACAAAAGAAATAGGGAGGGAGGTAAAAGAGGTGGGGGTGTGACATTGCTAACCAGGGATGGTATCACAGCTGCAGAAAGGGAGGTCGTGGAGGAGGATTTGTCCACTGAGTCAGTATGGGTGGAAGTCAGAAACAGGAAAGGAGCAGTCATTTTATTGGGAGTTTTCTACAGATCCTCCAATAGCAACAGAGACACTCAGGAACAGATTGGGAGGCGGATTTTGGAAAGGTGCAGAAGTAATAGGGTTGTTGTCATGGGTGACTTCAACTTCCCTAATATCAACTGGAACCTCCTAAGGGCAAATAGTTCGGATGGAGCAGATTTTGTCAGGTGTGTCCAGGAAGGATTTCTGACTCAATATGTAGATAGGCCGACTAGAGGGGAGGCCATATTGGATTTGGTGCTTGGTAATGAACCAGGCCAGGTGTCAGATCTCTCAGTGGGAGAGCATTTCGGTGATGGAGATCATAATCCATGACCTTTACTATAGTCATGGAGAGGAATAGGAGCAGACGGTATGGGAAGGTATTTAATTGGAGGGGGGGGGAGGAATTACAATGCTATTAGGCAAGAACTGTGGAGCATAAATTGGTAACAGATGTTCTCAGGGAAATGCATGACAGAAATGTGGAGGTTGTTTAGGGAGCGTTTGCTACGAGTGCTGGATAGGTTTGTCCCATTGAGGCAAGAAAGGGATGGTAAGGTGAAGGAACATTGGATGGCAAGACATGTGGAACATCCAGTCAAGAGGAAGAAGGAAGATTACTGAAGGTTGGGGAAGTAAGAGTCGGACAGGGCTCTAGAGAGTTACAAGATAGCCAGGAAGGAACTGAAGAATGGACTTAGGACAGCTAGAAGAGGGTATGAAAAAGCCTTGGCGGGTTGGATTAAGGAAAGCCCCACGGCTTCTATACTTATGTGAGGAACAAGAGGATGGCCAGAGTGAGGGTAGGGCTGATCAGGGATAGTGGAGGGAACTTGTGTGCAGAGTCAGAGGAGGTAGGGGAGGTCCTTAATGAATACCATGCTTCAGCATTCACCAGTGAGAGGGGCCTTGACATTTGAGAGGACAGCATGAAACAGGCAGATATGCTCAAACAGATTGATGTTAGGAAGGAGGATGTGCTAGAAATTTTGAAAAACATAAGGATAGATAAGTCCCCTGGGCCAGACAGGATATACCCAAGGTTTCTACGGGAAGCAAGGGAAGAGATTGCTGCCCCTTTGGCGATGATCTCGCGTCCTCACTGTCCACTGCAGTAGTACCAGATGATTGGAGGGTGGCAAATGTCATTCCTCTGTTCAAGAAAGGGAATAGGGATACTCCTGGAAATTACAGACCAGAAAGTCTTACTTCTGTGGTGGGCAAATTATTGGAGAGGATTCTGAGAGATAGTATTTATGATTATTTGGAAAAGCATAGCTTGATTCGAAAGAGTCATCAAGAAGGGCAAGTCATGCCTCACAAACCTTATTGAATTCTTTGAGGATGTGACAAAACACATTGATGAGGGCAGAGCAGTGGATGTGGTGTATATGGATTTTAGCAAGGCATTTGATAAGGTTCCCCATGGTAGGCTCATTCAGAAAGTAAGGAGGCATGGGATCCAGGGAAATATGGCTGTCTGGATACAGAACTGGCTGTCCAATAGAAGACAGAGGGTGGTAGTAAATGGAAAGTATTCAGCCTGGAGCTCGGTGACCAGTGGTGTTCCACAGGGATCTGTTCTGGGATCTCTCCTCTTTGTGATCTTTATAAATGGCTTGGACGAGGAAAGGGAAGGGTTGGTTGGTAAGTTTGCCAATGACATGAAGGTTGGTGGAGTTGTGGACAGCGTGGAGGGCTGTTGTAGGTTACAACAGGACGTTGACAGGATGCAGAGCTGGGCAAAGAAGTGGCAGATGGAATTCAACCCAGAAAAGTGTGAAGTGATTCATTTTGGAAGGTCGAATTTGAATGCAGAATACAGTGTTAATCGCAGGATTCTCGGCAGTGTGGAGGAACAGAGGGATCTCGGAGTCCACATCCATAGATCCCTCAAAGTTGCGGCCCAAGTTGATTGGGTTGTAAAGAAGGCGTATTGGCAGGGGAATTGAGGTTAAGAGCCACGAGGTTATGCTGCAGGTCTATAAAACTCTGGTTAGACCACACTTGGAATATTGTGTTCAGTTTTGGTCGCCTCATTATAGGAAGGATGTGGAAGCTGTAGAGAGGGTGCAGAGAAGATTTACCAGGATACTGCCTGGACTGGAGGGCAGGTCTTATGAGGAAAGGTTGAGAGAGTTCGGGCTTTGCTCATTGGAGTGAAGAAGGATGAGGGGTGACTTGATAGAGGTGTACAAGATGATGAGAGGCATAGATAGAGTGGATAGTCACAGACTTTTTCCCAGGGCAGAAATGACTATTAGGAGGGGCCATTATTTTAAGGTGATTGGAGGAAGGTATAAGGGAGATGTAGGTTCTTCACACAGAGTGTGGTGGGTGAGTGGAATGCGCTGCCAGCAGTGGGAGTGGAGTCAGATACTTTAGAGACTTTTAAGCGACTCTTGGGCAGGCACATGGAGGATAGTAAAATGTAGGGTATGCAGGGTAGATTGATCTTAGTAGGATAATAGGTTGGTACAACATCGTGGGCCGAAGGACCTGTACTGTACTGTTCTATGTTCTATGTTCTATGCTCATAGAAACCTACAAAATTCTAACAGGGTAAACACAGGAAGGATGCTCTCGATGACCAGGGAGTACAGAACCAGGGGCTCACAGTGTCAGGATATGGGGGAAGCTCTTTAGGACTGAGATGAGGAGAAATGTCTTCACCCAGAGAGTGGGGAGCCTGTGGAATTCTCTGCCACAGAAAGTGGTTGAGGCCAAAACATTGAATGTTTTCCAGAAGGAGTTAAATACAGTTCTTGGTGCTAAAGGGATCAGAGGGTATAGAGATGAAAGTGGGAACAGGGGACTGAGTTGGATGATCAGCCATGATCATGTTGAATGGTGGGAACAGGCTTGGAAGGGCTGATTCTTTTTTTTTGTTCCTGGGATGAGGGCATCACTGGCCAGGCAGCATTTATTGTCTATCCCTAATTGCCCAGAGGGCAGTTAAGAGTCAACCACATTCTGTGGTTCTGGAATCACAGGTAAGGATGGCAGTTTCCTTCCCTGAAGGACAGTAGTGAACCAGATGGGATTTTCCTGACAATTGACAATGGATTCATGGTCATCATTAGACTCTTAATTCCACATATTTTATTAAATTCGAATTCCACCACCTGTCATGGCTGGATTCGAACCCAGGTCCCCAGAACATTATCTGGGTCTCTAGATTAACAGTCCAGCGATAATACCACTAGATCATTGCCTCCCCTGTTATGAATGACCTACTCCTACTCCTATTTTCTATGCTTTTATGTTTCTCTTTCATGGAGCTGGCACAGGGACAATGGGCTGAAGAGTCTCCTCAACAAGATACTTCAATGCTGCGTACATGTTTCTAAAATGCCTTGTCAGTCAGAGCGAATGCACAGAGAGGTTAAGTACAATGCAACGCACCATGAGTTAGTCTTCCGAATGTACGGGTGGGGTGCCCAGCTTTCTGTAAGGGAACAACAGGAGGTTAGTGACAGTCACAGGCACACCAGCGGGAATGCACAGAGCGATCCCAGCCTCATCCACTGGGTAAACACTCTGCTCTGTCTCTCTCTCTCTCTCTCTGTCTCTCTCACCGCTCACACAGGTACAAAACCTCACAGACAACTCACAAACTTCATCACTCAATGCAGACTCAGAATCACAGGATTGCTAAGGTGCAGGAGGCCAATCGGCCCCTTGTACCTGCGCTGGTCTGATTATCTAGCCCGGCTCTATCACCCAGTGCCAATGTCCTGCCTTTTCCCCATAACCTTGCTTTTCAATCCCAATAACCATCCAATGCCCCTCTTGAACACCTCAATTGAACCTGCCTCCCTGACATTTCCAGGCAATGCATCCCACACCCTAACTATTCACTGGGTGAGAAAGTTTTTCACACTTCACCCTTGCTTTGTTTAAATCTTTAAATCTATGCTCCTCTTGTTCTTGTTTCTTTAATGAGCAGGAGCATTTACTTCTGATCTACTCACTCCAACCCACTCATGATGCTGTCAACCTCAGTTCGATCTCCCTCTCAACCTTCATCTCTCCCAAAAGAACTGTCCCAACTTCTTCAATCTCTCCTCATCGCTGACGTTTCTCATCCCTGGAACCGTTCTTGTAAATTGCTCCTGCACTCCCTCCAATACACACACACACCTTTCCTATGATGTTACTCCCACAACTGTATTAAATACTCCAGCTGATGTCTAACAAGTGTCTTGTACAAGTTCAACATCATGTCCCTGCTCCTGTACTCCATGCCCTGTTTAATAAAGCCAAGGATACTGAATGCTTTTTCACTCAACAAGTAGTGAGGGTGCGGGATGCCTGCAAGTGTGGGGGAGCTAGGTTGTATTGAGGCATTCGAGAGGGACATCGGGTGGTTATTTGGATAGAAATGGTTACAACTGCATTTGTTACAGTTTCAGTCTTGGAATGTGGCTTTATTTCTATGGCTGATTGGCAAAGCATAGAAATATACAGGATAGGAGCAGGTGTAGGTCATTCAGCCCTTTCGAGTCTGCTCCACCATTCATAGAGTCATACGGCACGGAAACAGACTCTTCGGTCCAAACAGTCCATGCTGAACATAATCCCAAACTAAACTAGTCCCACCTGCCTGCTCCTGGCCCATATCCTTCCAAACCTTTCCTATCCATGTACTCATCCAAATGTCTTTTAAACATTGTAACTGTACCCACGTCCACAACTTCCTCTGGAAGCTCATTCACACGAAACACACTCTGTGTCTAAAAGTTGCCCCTCACATCCTTTTTAAATCTTTCTCCTCTCACCTTAAAAGTATGGCCCCTAGTTTAGAAACCTCCCCATCCCCACCCCAAACCTAGGGAAAAGACTCTAGTCATTATCAACCTTATCTATGCCTCTCAAGATAATACAGTCCTGGCTGATCACTGAGCTCAAGACCCTAATCCTACCCTCCCCCTATATCTGTTGATTCCTTTAACCACAACAGCTATATCTGCTGTCCCACCATGGTTCTATCATGACATGGACTGCTTCCAGCACAATCTACCCCACTCTCAGCTCTCAGTATCACATGGTCAGTCTCCCTTCTGTCCTGGTCTACTCTCAATAACCTGTTTATGGACCCCTTTCAAACCTTTCTCTCTCTGTCTCTCTCTCTCTCTCTCTGAGCTACTTCTCCTACCATCCACTCACCGCCAACCCCCACCTCAGCTTCACATTAATACCACACTTTCCTAGCTGCTATCAGTTCTGAGGAAGGGTCACTGGAACTGAAACGTTAACTCTGCTTTCTCTCTACAGATACTGCCAGGCCTGCTGTGTCTTCGTAGCAGTTTCTGATTTTGTGCTACGTCTAACTCCTTGAAAACATTCAATGTTTTGGCCTCAACTGCTTTCTGTGGCAGAGAATTCCAAAGACTCCCCACTCTCTGGGTGAAGACATTTCTCCTCATCTCAGTCCTAAAAGATTTATATTTAAACGATGCTCAGTGTTTTTTACCCATGACTGAAGGCCTTTGAGAAGGAGGGAGTGGGAGATGTCTCAGATCTTTGCTGCATATGTAGAAGCTGGCGATATACAAATGGGTGGTGAGGGCACTTCAGAGTTAATGGGGTAGGGGAGAAGGATTAGGGAGGGGGGCACGGGGTTATAGGCTGCACACTCGGTAACTTTCAGTGGCTTTCCTTCCCTCAGGGATGAGTAGGGTTTTAGTCAAAAGCAAATAGTTTCTAGTTTTTTTTTTTGGTTCCAGAGTTAAATTCAAAACCACCTTCATTCAATAGGATAGTGTGGAGAGAGCCCATGCTGCCCCTGTCCCGGGAGTGTTTAATGGAGATCAGTGTAGAGGCAGCTTTACTCAGTTTCTAAACCTGTGCTGTCCCTGTCCTAGGAGTGATAGATGGGGGACAGTGTAGAGGGAGCTTTACTCTGTATCTAACCCTGTGCTGTCCCTGTCCTGGGAGTATTTGAAGGGGACAGTGTCGAGGGAGCTTTACTCTGTATCTAACCCTGTGCTGTCCCTGTCCTGGGAGTATTTGAAGGGGACAGTGTCGAGGGAGCTTCACTCTGTATCTAACCCTGTGCTGTCCCTGTCCTGGGAGTATTTGAAGGGGACAGTGTCAAGGGAGCTTTACTCTGTATCTAACCCTGTGCTGTCCCTGTCCTGGGAGCGTTTGAAGGAGACAGTGTCGAGGGAGCTTTACTCTGTATCTAACCCTGTGCTGTCCCTGTCCTGGGAGCGTTTGAAAGGGACAGTGTGGAGGGAGCTTCACTCTGTATCTAACCCCAAGCTCTCCCTGTCCTGGGAGTATTTGAAGGGGACAGTGTGGAGGGAGCTTTACGCTGTATCTAACCCTGTGCTGTCCCTGTCCTGGGAGTGTTTGGTGGGGGGCAGTGTAGAAGGAGCTTTACTCTGTATCTAACCCCGTGTTGTCCCTGTCCCTGGGAGTATTTGAAGGGGACAGTGTAGAGGGAGCTTTACTCTGTATCTAACCCCATTCTGAACGTGAGGTGAACCATGAAAGTAAAGACAACCCCAGCTTGATTTTTTTTACAGCGACCCATCTTCTTAATCCCCTCTCCAATCCACACTCTCCCCCCCGCGACCTCAAACACCAGCCGATCCTGATCTCTTTCTCTCAGGGAGAGACAGCCCTCCCAGCTAATATCGCCCCTGAATACCCTGCCCCCTGATCCTAGCCATTGCCCCAAACGCACCACTTTCTCACTCTCTCTCTTTTATATTCTATGGTATTGCGGCCACCCAGCTCTTTCAGTCTCCCCCTGTGCTGTCCCCCCTCCTCGTGCACTCTCTCCCTGTGCACTCTTTCCCTGTGCACCCTCTCCCTTTGCACTTTCTCCCTGTGCAGTCCCCCGCCCGTGCACTCTCTCCCTGTGTACTCTCCCCCTGTGCACTCTCCCCCTGTGCACTCTCCCTCGTGCACTCTCCCCCTGTGCACTCTCTCCCTGTGCAATCTCCCTCTGTGCACTCTCTCCCTGTGCACTCTCTCCCTGTGCACTCTCTCCCTGCCGTACAGTTCTCCCTGCCCCTTGCTGTCCCTCCCAGTGCAGGCCCCCCGCCCATGCAGACCCCCCCAAAACACCCCCCCCCCACCTGTGCAGTCCTCCCCAACACAGTCCCCCACCCCCTGTGCAGTCTTTCTCCCTGTGCAGTCCCCCACCCCTTGCAGTTCCCCCACTCCAACCCCATGCGGTCTCCATGGGACTCACCTCCTGGCCCCTGTTTGCAGACAACAGCTGGTCACCCATATTGCCTTCTCGATGCCCCAGGCAGGAGGATATTACTGTCAGCGCCCCTTTCACCTTCAAAACAGCCCCTTCAATCCCTATCCCCCGGAACCAAAACAATCCCCTCTGGCCCCACAGAGCCGTGGCTGAATGCCTGTGGCAGCAATGAGAGCAGCCTGGGGTGGGGGTAGTATAATTGACAGTGTGACCCTCCCCTTGCTCGGACTAGGAGCGCACTCAGTAATGCACTGGCACAGCACTAACACTGAGTACTGAACAGTCAGTGTGACAGTCACATAGATATCTCTGCTCCTGGCAGCAACACGGCATGTCCAGCTCCTGTGGCCAGAGGAAAGGGAACTCATTGTGAGAGTGTGAGTGGGGGGAGGAGGGGAAGAGCGGCTGTCAGAAGCTCTTATCATTGTGATGTTCTGAAATCACCATGTCCTGAGCCAGAGAGGCATTTGCAAAGCAAGATTTACACCAGGGTCATAATCACTGGGATACTCCCAATGCCACATTTTAGCCTACATGGGAAGCTGTTCGATAAACCAGGTTATCACAGAATCCCTACAGTGTGGAAACAGGCCATTCAGCCCAACAAGTCCACACTGCCCCTCTGAAGAACATCCCACCCAGCCCCAGTCCCAGCCCCAGCCCCCGCCCCCTACCCCTGCATTTCCCCATGTCTAACCCACCTACCCTACACATCCCTGGACAATTTCCCATGGCCAATCCACCCTACCCTGCACATCTTTGGACTATGGGGGGAAACTGGAGCACCCGAAGGGAACCCACACAGACATGGGGAGAATGTGCAAACTCCACACAGACAGTCGCCCAAGAGTGGAATCGAACCCAGGTCCCCGACGCTGTGAGGCAGCAGTGATAACCACTGAGCCACCACACCACCCCCAGACAGTCACCCAGGGGCAGAATCAGTCAGTTATATACCTAACTGGTGGGGGCTTCAGATTCCTTAGGCAGGGGTGGACTGAGGGGAATGTGGCAGAGTTAACACCAATATCCTCACAGGGCAGACTGACCTGGTACAGTGAGAAAAGCTTTTAACTATCTTGGATAGGCTCAGGTAAACATTTCTTTAATCAGGCATAAGTGCACCCTCTCTGCGCACTTCCCTGTGTTTCCTGAATGCATTGCAGCCAGGAATGCACAGTTCTCAAACCTCCCCTTGTTTGAACCTATATCATGTCCCACTTCATTGGCACCACACCCATAAATGTCCCCTCCCTCTGCCACCAACGCTCATTAGAAATCAGGTGCACAAAAGTCTCTAACAGGCAAAGACCATGATGGAAAAAATAATTCCGAAACAATCAGGATTAGACATGGTGGGACATACGAGACAGGTAATGACTGGCTTGCAGTATGTAGATGTAAATTTGGGGTTAGCTCAGGTGGCTGGACAGCTGGTTTGTGATGCAGAGTAATGCCAACCATGTAGGTTCAGTTGCCATGCCATCTGAGGATACAATGAGGGTGTCAACCTCTCCCCTTAGCCTGGTGACCCTCAGGTTGAACCATCACCAATCATCTCTCTCTAACGAGAGCAGGCCTATGGCGACTTTACCCGCATAAATTCACACAATCAATAACTTTGGTGATCAGTTCCTCTGGGACACTCTAGTCCATTTCTTGACCACCAAAACCATGCTCCCCTTCCCAACACCTGCCACTTCACCCCCTCCCTGTTCACCATCCCAGGGCCGTAAACAGTCTGTCCAGGTGAAGCAGCATTTCACCTGGACCTCCTCCAATCTTATGTATTGTATTTCCTGTACGCCATGTGGCCTACACTCAATTGGAGAAACCAAATGCAGACTGGGCGACCGCTTAGCAGAACACCTCCGGTCTGTGTGTAAGCATGACCCTGACCTTCCTGTAGCTGGTTATTTTAACACTGCATCCTGCTCGCACACCCATGTGTCTGTCCTTGTCATGCTGCAGTGCTCCAGTGAATCACAGTGCAAACTGGAGGAACATCTCATCTTCACACTAGGCACTTTACAACCTTCTGGGCTCAATATTGAGTTTAACACCTTCAAATTGTGAACTAGCTCCCATTTCTTCCCTTTCTTTTAGCTTTACTTGTTACATTGTGTTATCATGTCCTCGGTCCCCTCCCCCCATTCCTAGTGGGACTGTCTACTCTTTCCAGTCTGGCAGTTAGACACAGCCATTCTCACATTCTGATCACTTTATCTGAATTATCAACATCTTTTCTCCACCAGCACTCTACACCTGCTACCCCTGCACTACCACCCCACAAAAAACAGTCTATTGCATAAATGCTGCCCCCCTCCACACTTCGCTTCAGCTCTGATGAAGAGTCATCTGGACTCGAAACGTTAGAGCGCGGTCTCTCTCCATCGTTGCTGCCTGGCCCACTGTGAACTCCAGCATTGGCTGTTTTCAGAGGGGGCAGTTATATTAATTAAAGAAATGTTTGTAACACTCAAGTAGCTTAATTTATTTCAGGGTCTGAGGGTAGAATCTGTTTGGTTGTAATTTCGGAGCAGTAGATCAAGCAGTACACAGCTGGATATATACAACAGGCCGTCAAATAATGTGAAAGGGATAGAGTAACACATTTTCAGTTAAATAGCTGAAAGATACAAGAACTTTAGGAACTTCCATTCACCGAAAGAGATAGTAGGAACTACCGATGCTGGAGTCTGAGATAACAAGGTGTAGAGCTGGATGAACACAGCAGGCCAGGCAGCATCAGAAGAGCAGGAAAGCTGACGTTTTGGGTCAAGACCCTTCTTCAGAAATGGGGGAGGAGAAGGGGGCTCTGAAATAAATTGAGAGAGGGGGACAGACCCGAAGCATCAGCTTTCCTGCTCGTCTGATGCTGCCTGGCCTGATGTGTTCATCCAGCTCTACACCTTGTTATCTTAATCCATTCACCTAATATTGGCTCAGAAGATAACAGGGTAAAGGGTGTAAGGTGGAGAGAGGGAAAAATTTCTGGAATTAATATTTTCTGATTAGTATATTTTGAGTCCAACTGAGAATGAAGCAATGCTGACTCTCAATCTGGGGATTGAAGTAAGGCAAATGGAACATGTTTCCATGAGGGAGCATTTTGGGAATAGTCACCATAATACCATCATGCTTAAAACAGTTGTGGAAAAGAGCAAGGTAAAAAGGTAAAGGTGAAAATGTTTAAGGGTGACGTGGGTTGATTTCAGTGAGTAGAAAAGGAATCCAGATCAAGTGGATTGCAAACAAGGAATGGTAGGCACATAAACAATAGGGAATCCTTCAAAGGGAAGGTATAACTAGACATTTCTTGAAGAAAGGTCTAGGCCCGAAACGTCAGCTTTCCTGCTCCTCTGATGCTGCTTGGCCTGCTGTGTTCATCCAGCTCCACACCTTGTTATCTCGGATTCTCCAGCATCTGCAGTTCCTACTATCTCTGTATAACCAGACACATTGCTACAGGTATGTATTGAAGGTAGAGCTTGACTGGTTGAATCACTAAGTGTAGAGAAATTAAACTTTCATAGGTGAGAGGCTTGTGATTATTCTCTCTCTCTCTCTCGCCCTCCCTGCCCTCCAGAGTATTTCCAGAATTTTCTATTTGTATTTCAACTTTCCAGCATTGACAGTATCAGCAGTTTGCAAGAATGCAGAGATGAGGTTAGAAATCAGACCAGCCATGGGGGAACAGCCTGGAAAGGTTAGGTGGCCTCTTCTTGTCCCTTATTAGTGTGCTCTTCGCTCTAGTGAGAAACAATGCTAGTTACTCCAGTTGCTAGACAACCGAGGGTACGTCTGTCAATGGTGGGGGAATTGACATCAGGATGTATCAAGAGGGCAGGATTAGAGGGGCATTGAATGCTCAGAAAGGTGTGGTACTGGAGGAGGTTACAGAGATAGAGAGGGGCAAGGTGGTGAGAAATTTTAAAAGAATGGGAGTTTGAAAAGCAAAAAACAATTTTGCTTCTTTTTTACTTATTTTGCAATTTTGAGTCCAGCAATTATTGTCCATCCCTAACTCCAGAACACATTTAACATTTTAAGTACACATTGCTGCGGGTCTGGAGTCCACATGTAGGCCAGGGCAGGTAAGGACGGCAGTTTCCTTCCCTCAAGGACATTAGTGAACCAGATGGGATTTTTCCTCTGACCATAGTCTTGGGGGAGGCAATGGTCCAGTGGTATTATCACTGGACTGTCAATCCAGAGATCCTGGTAACGTTCAATAAAAACCTGGGATTAAGAGTTGAATGATGGCTGCAATTCACATTGTCAATTGCCAGGGGAAAATCCCATCTGGTTCACTAATGTCCTTTAGAGAAGGAAACTGCCATCCTTACCTGGTCTGGCCTACATGTTATCATTCTAGAAAATCTCCTATGAGCCGTCTTCAGGGCTTTAACATCCTTTAAATAAGTTGCCCAGAATTAATGGATGGCAGAGGGTACAAAATGCAAAAATGTTATTGTGAAAGCTTCGAGAACAAACACTTGGTGTTGTTAGGCCTCAGTATTGTGGTGAATTTTAGGAAGGATGCCTAGATACTTAGAGAGGCTGTAGAGGAGGATTTATCCATACGGGATCAGGGAAGAGAGGAGCTCAAGTCAACATGGAGAAGAGTGGAGAAACTGAGATTATTCTCCTTAGAGCAGGTTCAGGGCGAAGTTTAATTGAGGCATTCAAAATTACGAAGGGGTTTGTTAGAGTAATTAAAAAGGAACTGTTTCTACTGTCCTCGTCAGTAACCAGAGGACACAGATTTAAAGCGATTGAAAATGAACCGGAGAGAAAAAAGCAAGAGCCATTTTTAACAAGTTGCTGTGACCTGGGATGTGCTGCCTGAGAGAGCAGATTCAACAGGAACTTTTAAACAGGGCAATTAGATCGATGGTTGAGCTATTTGAATGGGGTTGGGGGGAGGGTTTGGGGACTAATTGGTTAGATCTTTCAAAGAGCCAGCACAGGCATGAGAAGCTGAATGGCCTCCTCCTGTGCTGTGTCATTCGATGATTCATCACAAACATTGTAACACGCACGAATAAATAACTGTCTCTGAGTCAAACAGGAGAAAATTAATTTAACAGCGAACAGGCCAATAAAACGTGTCTGAACAGCCTTGATAATTTGGTGACCTTAGTCTGTCCTCATTCTGTTCACCCCGAGCTGGGGTTGGTGGGGGGGGTGGTGTGGTGCGGAGGGGTGCTTGTAGTAGGGAGGTGGGGGTCAGAGTCACCTATGTTCCCACCGTCACCAACCAGCTCCAACGGTCATCCTGCTTCAATGTCACTCTCGTTTGTCTCTCACACCTCACCCCCCACTGCAAACCTCACCCCCCCCCCACACCTCACCCCCCCACACCTCACCCCCCCACTGCAAACCTCACCACCCACTGCAAACCTCACCACCCCCACACCTCACCCCCCACACCCTCAAACCTCACCCCCCCCTGCAAACCTCACCCCCCCACACCTCACACCCCACACCCCCAAAACTCACCCCCCCGGCAAACCTCACCCCCCCCCCCACACCTCACACCCCTACACCCCCAAACCTCACCCCCCACCGCAAACCTCACCACCCCCACACCTCACACCCCTACACCCCCAAACCTCATCCCCCACCGCAAACCTCACCACCCCCACACCTCACCCCCCACACCTCACACCCCCAACTGCAAACGTCACCCCCCACCGCAAACCTCACGCCCCCACACCTCACCCCCCCGACTACAAACCTCACCCCTCCCACACCTCAGCTCCCCCCACACCTCACCCACACCCACACCTCACCGACCCCACACCTCACCCCCCTCCACCCATACACCTCATTCCCCATGCCTCACCTTCCTCAAACCCCACACCTCACTCTTCACCCCTTATTGTGATAATGAGCTGAGCTCAGAAGGCTTGCGTTTTCAAATAAACCTGTTGGACTACAACCTGGTGACATGTGATTGTTTGACCTGGAATATTGTGTGTGGTTTTGGTCTCCTTATCTGAGGAAGGATGGTCTGGCTGTACAGGGAATGCAGGGAAGGTTTCCCAGGCTGATTCCAGGGATGACAGGTCAGTTGGTGGGAGAGACTGAGTCAGTCAGGATTAAATTCACTGGAGTTTAGAAGAATGAGGGATCTTAAAGAAACCCATAAAATTCTAAAAGCACAGGAAGCATGTTCCTGATGGTGGAGGAGCCCAGACCAGGGTCATAGTTTAAGGGTGAGAGGTAAGAGTTTTAGGACTGAGATGAGGAGGAATGTCTTCCCCCAGAGAGTGGGGAGCCTGTGGAATTCTCTGCCACAGAAAGCAGTTGAGATCAAAGCATTGAATGTTTTCAAGGAGGAGGTGGATATAGTTCTTGTGGCTAAAGAGATCAAGGGATATGGGAGGAGAGTGGAATTAGGGTATTGAGCACAATGATCAGCCATGTTAAATGAAGGAGCAGTCTCGAGGGGCTGCGACTGGCTACTCCTGCTCCTATCTTCCATGTTTCTATGTAAATGTGTGCGAGGACAGCACTCGGTTGGGTCCAGCGACTGACTGAATGTTTTACATACCAACTCAGCCATGACCCAGAATCACAGCATTATCACAGTGCAAGAGGAGGCCATTCAGCCCTTCAAGCCTGCTCCACCACAAATAGGAGGGGTGATCTTCGTCACCACCTGACTGACGTTGTATAAAGGCAAAACGGCTAATCGGAATGGAAGGGAGAGGGTTGGAAATCTCAGTGTGTTAACACTTTACTGGGAAGAAGCTTTGAGCTGCTGGCTGACTACATTATGCCCTGCCTCAATAATTCCAATCCCTGGGAACAGTCAAAGGGTTTCCCTCAGGGGCTACAGGAAAGGTCATGGTCAAGATGAGGGAATCACCTTGGGCCTCCTTCCCACTCCCACTCCCACATTACCCCACATTTACAACCGGCCAATCAGCAATCTCGGATTCACTCAACTAATCAGTCATTACTCTATCTGCCCACCCAGCGAAGCTGGGAGAATGAGGGACCGGAATAGACTGAGTGTGAAGGAGGGCATTAGAAGGGGATTGAGGGACATGGGAGAGGATGGGGTTTTGAGGGAGAGAGGGAGGAATGGAGGGGCGGTGGGGGTTTGAGGGAGCTGATGGATTCGGTTGGAGTGAGGGATTGAGGAGAATGAGTGGTTGAAGGGGGATGTGGGGTTTTGAGGGAAGGATGGAAGAGCCTATGGGCTTTGGAGTGAGGGGTGGAGGGGTGGAAGGAGAGAGAGAAACAGAAGTGCTCGAATTTGGGGAGCAATGGAATGGAGGAGGGGGCACTGAAAGAAATAGGGGCAGACGGAGGGAGGTAGAGGTGCTGGAGTCAGACAATGAGGGCAAATGGAGAAAGAAGGCAAAGGAATTGAGGAAAAGTGAGGGATGGAGCAGACAGTTAGAAGGAGGGAGTAGGAAGTGAGGGGTACAAGATGAAGGAGAGGAGGAGATGATGGAGAGGAGGGGTTGAAAGCTGAGTGAATGAAGAAGAGGGGATGAGGAGAGAGGAGGGAGGACATGGGGAGAGTAGGAGGTGAGGGGAGGAGGAGATAGGAAGTAAGGGGAGGAAGTAGGACTTGAGGAGGTGGGGGAGGGCTAAGAGATGAGAGAGAGAAGTGGATAAAGTGAGGGGGAGGAGGGGGTTAAAAGGAGAAGGGAGGGAGTTGAGAGCTGAGAGGTAGGAGGGAGGTGAGTGAATTCCCCAGAACTGGGCTCGGTTTTTTACCCTGAAATTGCACCATGATATTAACCGAAGTGTTTTGCTGCTCACAGACACTCCAGGTCTCCCTTCCTGGGCCCTCAGCACTGACCTTTAATTCCAGCATTTTCCATGGAGCTCTGGGATCCTTCCTGTAACCTACTCCCTCACACTGGGCAAGGGGGGAGGGAGGGGGATGCCAATCATTCAAGGATAAAGTCCCTATATCCCCCTTCCACACCCAACCCCCCACGTCCCCAATGAACCCCCCTTTAACACTCATTAATCTGAGCTCAGCCCCAGCAGAAACTGTGTCTCTGCCTGTGGTTTCAATCCTAAATGAAGTATTCTGTGTCTCAGTCTCTCCTCACACACACACACACACACACACACATACAGACACACACACACACACACACACACACACACACAGACACACACACAAAGTCACATACATACACACACACATATACATACACACTCTGTCTACACACACTCTCTCTCACACACACACACACACACACACACACACACTCTCTCTCTCTCACACACACACACACACACACACAAACAGTTCAGACTTCTCTGTGAAATTAAGCACCATTTACATCTCTGTCTGTCTCTTACCTGAAGCCGTTTTTTAGCCCAGATTTTTTTCATGCTCTCAGCCTGGCGGAGACTCTGTTGCTGATGCTGCTGGTTCTGCCTGATCATTCAGGAACTGCCTGACGACAATTCTCTCAGCCTCAGCCTCCTGACTGGCAGCTACTGGATGGGGCGACTACACAACCCTCCTTTCATTTTTGCTATTTCAGTCCGCTGTGTGTGTTTCTGTGCATCTCTCTCCATATGTGTGTCTGCGTGTGCCTTTATGTCTGCCTGCTTGTGTATGTATCTCTCTGCATCTGTGTGTGTGGATCTCTCTATTGCTGTGTACGCATATCAGTGTTTCTGCTTATCTCTTTGCTAACATGTTTGTTTCTCTGCGTCAATGTCTGCCTATGTTTGTGTGTATTTGTGTGTCTGTGTATTTCTGTGCATGTCTATGTTTTTGTGTGTATATATATCTGTGTGTGATTCTTATGTGTACTGTACTTACGTCTGTGAATATGTTTGTGTGTGCAGCTTTGTGTCTGTATATATCTGTCTCTCTGTGTGTCTCTGTCTGTCCGTCTGTGCACTTGTATATGCCTGACTCTGGGTGTCTTTATATGTCCTTGTGTGTCTGAGTGTGCGTCCTTGTGTGTCTGAGTGTGTGTCCCTGTCCATCTGAGTGTGTGTCCCTGTCTGTCTGAGTGTGTGTGTGTAAACACTCCCAGTCAGGACAGGCTGTCCTCCCCACTGACGGCAATCCTTGTTTCGAAACCAACAAAGCAGATAATTTTCTCTCCAGCTTTCCCTCCGTCAGTCTGAATTGTACCGTAGACATCGGTTGATGCAGAAAGGGAGACAGAGAACCATACCGGCAGCTATACACTTCGCTGGGGCTGGACAGATTACAGGCCTAGCTAGCCTCTTTTAAACACCGGTCTCTTGCAATATTCCCATTTGCTGCACACCCTCTTGTAGGTGATAAATTATATACACACAGATTAATCACAGTGACGTCAAACTGCTCCAGATCAATTCTCCTATTGTGATAACGAGCAACTTAACCATTACACACCTCCTTAAACCGAGACCACCTCACCCACAAACACAGCCTCTTTCACACATATAAGGACAGACGCACTCTCTCACCCACAGACACACATTTTATTTTATTCATTCACTCACAGGATGTGGGCATCACTGGCTGTACCCAGCATTTATTACCCATCCCTAATGGAAATAATTTAGAGTCAACCTCATTGCTGTGGGCCTGGAGTCACATGTAGACCAGACCGGGTAAGATTTCCTTCCCTGAAGAACATTAGTGAACCAGGTGGGTTTTTTCAATTGATGGCTTCCATGGCCAATAAGTTCAAGTTTTTGAAAATATGATTTCAAATTTCACCATCTGCTATTTTGGGGCTTGAGACCATTACAGAACTCCACCAATTTTCACTTCTGCACACTTTACTAATCAGACCATCTACATTTTTATCCAAATCATTTATAACGTTACAAACAACAGAAGGGGCCTTGGTTTTATGTCAGGTCTGAAACACTGTCGCGCAACAACTTTTTTCATTCATTCACAGGATGTCACTGATCAAGCTAGTATTTATTACGCAGGGGGCAGTTAAGAGCCGACCACACTGCTGTGGGTCTGGAGTCACATGTAGCCCAGACCAGCTAAGAATGGCAGTTTCCTTCCCTAAAGGGCATTAATGAACCAGATGGGTTTTCCTGACAATTGGCAACAGTTTCATGGCCATCATTAGACTCTTAATTGTGGAAGGTGAATTTGTTTAGAAATTGAATTCAAGTTTTACCATCTGCCATGGCAGGATTTGAACCAAGGTCTCCAGAACATTGCTTGGGTCTCTGCAGTAATAGGCTAGTGACAATATTACAAGACCATTGCTTCCCAGTAAATGTTAGAAGCCCGATTGATGGTTCTGTGCACAAGTATGGTCCCAGAATGAATCCTGATTGCATTTGGTTTATTTCGTTAACATGGGGGCTTGTCACTGAAACATATCCACGCAAAGTTCTTTAACAAAAGAGCAGGGGTTTATTACACAAAAAAAAAGAACAAAGCTACCTAAATATAGAAGGCCCTTAGAATGATCTTAAAATAAAGTTTCAGCTTGCTTCCTCACAGTATCATTAGAATGTCTTTGAGTCATAGAGCTGTACAGCATGGAAACAGACCCTTCAGTTCAATTTGTCCATGCCAACCAGATATCCTAAATTAATCTAGCCCCATATGCCAGCATTTGGCCCATATCCCTCTAAACCCTTCCTATTCATGTACCCATCCAGATGCCTTTTAAATGTTGTAATTGTACCAGCCTCCACCACTTCCTCTGGCAGCTCATTCCATACACGCACCACCCTCTGCGTGAAAATGTTGTTCCCTTGGGTCCCTTTTAAATCTTTCCCCTCTCACCTTAAACCTATGCCCTCTAGTTTTGGACTCCTCCACCCTGGGGAAAAGACCATGGCTATTCACCCTATCCATGCCCCTCATGATTTTATAAACCTCCATAAGGTCACCTCTCAACTTCCGACACTCCAGACAACATAGCCCCAGTCTGTTCAGCCTCTCCGTACAGCTCAAACCTTCCAACTCCGGCAACATCCTTGTAAATCTTTTCTGAACCACCCTTTCAAGTTTCACAACATTCTTCCTATAGCAGGGAGACCAGAATTGAACGCTGTACTCCAAAAGTGGACTTACCAATATCCTGTACAGGCGCAACATGACCCTCCGAACTCCTATACTCAATGCACTGACCAGTAAAGGCAAGCATATCAAACACCTTCTCCACTATCCTGTCTACCTGGGACTTCACCTTCACGGAACTATAAACCTGCACTCCAAGGTCTCTTTGTTAATGTCTTTGTCATGGGCTGTGCATATTTTTCAATGAGTCCCCCATCCCAATTCTGTTGATAAAATCTTTACACAAATCTGAGATTAAACTTTCTCAGTTCTACTATCTGACAGATTTCTCCCCTATCTTCAGGTTTGGGAGCTTAACAAAACTAAACCCTTTTGCTCAGCTGCAAAAACAGAAGTTGCTGGAAAAGCTCAGCAGGTCTGGCAGTATCTGTGAAGGAAAAAACAGAGTTAATGTTTCGGGTCTGGTGACCCTTCCTTTTGCTCAGCTCACTGATTCTCTAAAATCCCAGAACCCCTTCCAGGAGAGAAACTAAAAACCTGTGTCAAAGTTAAACTCCAGGTTCCGGAACTGAAAACAAGGCTAATGCCATAAAACTTTACCAGCCCTGTCATGAACCCATCAGCATAGACATCCTTCCATTAATACCACGGGACCCTGCAGTCACCCACTTTCAAACAAAGGCACAATGACGTCACCATTCCTAAAACAGTCTCAGAGATTTTGTTAAATACGAACACCCTTCACTGAGAGTAGCCAACAACAGTCGCTCTCAGTTTCTGAAAGTCCAAATTCAAAAAATTGACTTTAATATACAGAAATTGTATACCTTTCATCATACAGTACACTAATACTAACGTATTGACCCTCCGACAGTGTGGCACTCCCTCAGCACTGACCCTCCGATAATGTGGCACTCCCTCAGCACTGACCCTCCGACAGTGCGGCACTCCCTCAGCACTGACCCTCCGACAGTGCGGCGCTCCCTCAGCACTGACCCTCCGACAGTGGGGCACTCCCTCAGC
>JAHRHZ010000145.1:92327612-92338965 GCA_024137785.1 Ginglymostoma cirratum | reverse complement strand
AGAGCCCAGGGAGTGAGGGCAGAGCCCAGGGAGTGAGGGCAGAGCCCGGGGAGTGAGGGCAGAGCTCAGGGAGTAAGGGCAGAGCCTGGGGAGTGAGTGTAGGAATTGGGACGTTATGTTACAGTTGTATAAGTCATTGATGAGGCCGCACTTGGAGTACTGTGTACAGTTTTGGTCTCCCTGTGACAGGAAAAGACATAGTTAAACTGGAAATTGTGCAAAGAAGATTTACGAGGATGTTGCCAGGACTAGTAGGCCTGAGTTCTAGGGAGAGGTTGGTCAGGATAGGACTTTATTCCTTGGAATGTAGGAGAATGAGGGATGACCTTCTTGAGGTGTATAAAATCATGAGGGGCATAGATAGGATGAATGCATATAGTCTTTTCCCCAGGGATGAGGAATTGAAAACTAGAGGGCATAGGTTTAAGGTGACAGGGAACTGATTTAAGAAGGACCTGAGGGTCAACTTCTTCACACAGAGAGTGGTGCGTATATGGAATGGGCTGCCAGAGAAAGTGGTTGAGGCAGGGACAAGAGCAACATTTAAAAACCAACAGGATAGGTACATGGATGGGAAGGGTTTAGAGGGAAATGGACCAAATGCGGGCCATTGGAACTAGCTGAGTGAGCACCATGGTCAGTATGGACCAGTTTGGGCTGAAGGGCCTGTCTCCATGCTGTATCACTCTATGACTCTATAACTGAGAACTAAAGCTCTCGAGGACAGAGAAATCCCAAAATTCACAACCCTCAGAGTGAACACTTTTCTCCTCTTCTCAGTCTTCAAATGCACCTACTCCTGTGTTAGCTAGTCACACAGTCTCATCACTCGAACAGGTAGGTTCCTACAATGATCCCAGGTATGGAGGGACGGTCTTATGATGACAGATAGAGTGGAATGGACTTTAATCATTGGAGTTTAGATGGCCAATCTCTGATCCAGAAAATGTTCTAGATTGGCCAGCCGAGAGAGGAGTGGGAAGGGAACCTAACTGGTTTTGTGAGAATTTTACACATTTCAATCTGCAGCTGCAGTGAGTTGAGAATCATGAAAGGAGCAGAAGTAGGCCATTCAGCCCACTGAGTCTGCTCCACCATTTAAATGAGAAAATGGCTGACCTGATAATCCCCAACACCACTTTCCTGCATTTTCCCATAACCCTTGACTCCTTTCCTGATGAAAAATCTGTCTCGGCCTTGAATATCCTTAACAATCCAGCCTCAACAGCCCTCTGCAGTAAAGAATTCCACAGATTCACTCCCCTCTGAGAGAAGAACTTTTTTCTCATCTCTGTTTAAAATGGGTTCTTTTTCCAGCAGTCAATTAGATTCTGACTGATCTATACCTCAAGTCCACTCGTCCACCTCTGCTCCAGATCCTTCCTGTTCCAATCCTGGCCTCCAAAGTGTTTTGGTGGAAGATTAAAATCGATTAACAGCGAGATAGTTCAGCGTATTCTTTAAATCTCTGACGATCTACCCCACGGCTGGATGCCTGCAAACGGATCCCTCAGCCAGGCCAGATTAGCACATCCCCAAATTCTAAATATAAGGCACTTTGTAAAGCTATGGTTGCTTACTACGCACCGGGTCAGCAGCTGCTCTGATCGCAACAAAATGCTGCTTATCCTTCTCAAGAATCCCCAGCACAAGACCCAGGCTGGTAGTCCCAGCATTGAGCTGAAGGACTGCTGCACAGTCTCAGGCTCTGTCTTTGAAGTGAAATGATAAACTGAGGCCTCATTACTAAAGGATGACAAAGGGACAGAACCCTGGTGTCCTGGTCAATATTGACTCCTCGGAGAACACTAGCTCGTCACTGCATTGGTGGAAGCTGGCTGCGTGGAAATTGGTTCTCACGTTTGCCTACATTATGACGCTACCAAATTGGTTGAAAAGTACTTTTGGGATGTGCCATGGTTGCTCACGGCGCTATAGGAATGAAAGTCTTTTGTTTCTGATTGTAGGGAATCAGGGGAATTCTGTTCGAAGTGGGCACGTATTGTTCTGTGCATCATTTAGCATCTTGTGTTTCAGTCTTGCCTCTTTCCCTTGTCAAGCCTGATATTAAACTATGCTGAATTCCTTATTCATGCACACTGTTGAATCAGGGCAAACAACTGGAGAATAAATTAATTCAAAGGAGATTCTTTGCATTTTCTGCATTGAAACGCAGTCGAGACTAATTAACACGACTGTAAAGTGCACTGCGTCTTGAAGCTTCTCGTTGCTGCTTTCTGGGTTTATCTCATTTGATCAAATAACCACAGCCTGAGGCTGAAATCCACATCACAAAAAGGCATCAGGAAATAACCACAGTCCCTGCTCTTGAAATCATCGAGACCCACTTTCCAATTTCCATTTATATGGTTTTATTTCTTGGGATTAGCGTCTCAGCAGCTGACACTAACCAGAGGAATACCAGTGGAACACAGATATAAGTCTTTGATGCTGACACAGCTCAAGCTGATGCAGGGAGTTAGGGAGAAGGAAGTGATTCTGTATGTTGCGTGTAAAAGCCTGCAGGGCTGAAGGTGGGACACTAACAGAAGCAAGGAGTCTCTCAGATCCTTTATTCTCTTTCCTGTGGGCATCACTGACCAGTCCAGTATCTGTTGTTCATTGCCACTTGAATGAGTGTCATACTTAGCCATTTCAGAAGGCAGTTAAGAGTCAATCAATTTGCTGTGGATCTGAAGTCCCATGTAGGCCAGACCGGGTAAGGTTGGCAGATTTCCTTCCCTAAAGTAAACCAGATGAGTTTTTACGATTTCTGAAGAAGGGTCTAGGCCCGAAACGTCAAGCTCTCCTGCTCCTCTGATGCTGCTCGGCCTGCTGTGTTCATCCAGCTCCACACCTTGTTATCTGAGTTTTTACGATGGTGATTTCACAACAATGACTATTGACAGCTAACTTTCCAGATTTTATTGATGGGTTTTAAATTCTACCAGGAATCATGGCGCGATGTGAACGCATGTCCCCACAGCATTAGCCTGGGGCGTCTTCCACTCTACCGCTATCTCTCCTCCAAATAGACCCCCAAACACCTTCACAACTAACCCCAAACCCACTCAAAGATCTAATTCCCTCAAAAAGAAGGTGGGGGGTTTTCTGAACATTAATGGGGTGGGGGAGGGGGATGGTGGCAGAGAATTTCAACTGGACAGAAAGTTTTTGGCCAACAGTTCTAGGAGCACCTCCCTAGGCAGCGCTATGACCTCCACAGTGGGCACTGGTGGTACTGCAGGCAGGCAGAGCGATACACGGCATGGAAACAGACCCTTTGGTCCAACTCGTCCATGCTGGCCAGCATTTGGCCCAGATCCCTCCAAACCCTTCCTATTCATATACCCATCCAAATACCTTTTAAATGTTATAATTGTACCAGCCTCCTCCACTTCCTCGGGCAGCTCATTCCATACACGGCATCATCCTCTGTGTGAAAAAGTTGTCCCTTGGGTCCCTTTTAAATCTTTCCCCTCCCACCTTTAACCTATGCCTCTCCAGTTTTGGCCTCCCCGACCCTGGGGAGAAGACCTTTTCTATTCACCGTATCCATGCCCCTCATGATTTTATAAACCTCTATAAGGTCACACCCTCAGCCTCCGACGCTCCAGGGAAAATAGCCCCAGTCTATCCAGTCTCTCCCTACAGCTCAAACCCTCCATCCCCGGCAACATCCTTGTAAATTTGTTCTGAACAGTTTCTGAACAATAAGACAACATGGGCTGAGGATTGATGATTTTGGAAGTTTGGGGTAGGACAAGGTGGGGGATGTATTACACAGCAGGTGGGTGGTTAGAAAGGGATGTGGCAAAACCTTTAATACATGCACAACGGACATGCATGAAATTAGCAGTCACCCTTTCTTTGTGAAATTTTATACATGTCTGTGAGGAAACAATCTGGCCACACGAACAATTTATGTGGCAAGGGGCTGGAGGGGGTTCATGTGGAGGTGGTGGGGGACGGCGTTGATCAAGGTTTAAATGAACTCAACTGACTCTGAATCATTTATTGTCATAGAGTGCCAATTTCAGATCCCACCAAACCTCTGTACAATGAAGGTGAGTTTGGGGATAGCTGGGCCAATCACCCAGCCTACATTACATGCCCACCCTCCAAAATCACACCCATCAGAGGCTCACAATATCCAGGGACTGAAGGTGCATTTTCCACTTGGCAAAGCACAATACTAATTATAGGTAAGACCATTAAAAACAGGAGCAGAAATAGGCCATTCAGCCCATCGAGTCTGATCTGCTACTCAATGAGATCATGACTGATCATTTAATCCTTAACTCCACCTTACTAAAAACCAAAAAAGCCGCGGATGCTGTAAATCAGGAACAAAAACACAAGTTGCTGGAAAAGCTCAGCAGGTCTGGCAGCATCTGTGAAGAAAAAATCAAAGTTAACGTTTCGGGTCCAGTGACCCTTCCTCAGTTCTGAAAAGATGCCACATCAGTTCTGAAGAAGGGTCATAGGATCCGAAACAGTGACTCGTTTTTCTTTCACAGATGCTGCCAGACCTGCTGAGCTTTTTCAGCAACTTCCGTTTTTGCTTAATCCCACTTTCCTGCCTTTTCCCTATAACCGTCGATTCCCTTTCTGATTAAAAATCTCTCCATCTCACCCTTGAATGTACTTAATGTCCAGCTTCGGCGGCCCACTGCTGTATAGAATTCCACAGACTCACTACTTTCTGAGAGAAGAAATTCCTCCTCATCTCTGTCTTAAATTGGCAACCCTTTATCCTGAGATGATGTCCTCTGATGCTAGACTCTCCCGCAAGGGGAAACAACTTCTCCGCATCGACCCTGTCAAGTCCCCTAAGAACCTTGGCAAAAGCGAGAACTGCAGATGCTGGAGTTAGAGATAACACAGCATGGAGCTGGAGGAACACGGTGGCTCAGTGGTTAGCACTGCTACCTCAGAGTACCAAGGACCCAGGTTCAATCCTACTCTCGGGCAACTGTGTGGAGTATACACATTCTCCCCCTGTCTGTGTGGGTTTCTTCTGGGTGCTCTGATTTCCTCCCACAGTCCAGAGACATGCAGTTTAGGTAAATTGCCCTTAGTGTTCAGGGATGTGTCAGTGTGGACTTGTTGGGCCAAAAGGCCTGTTCCCACAGTGTAGGGATTTTATGGTTCTAACGCAGCATCGGAGGAGTAGAAAAGTTGACATTTTGGGCCAGGACCCTCCTTCAGAAACAGGCTCGATGTATCGGCGCAGCCTCGTGCTCCCACGAGGAGCTCGAACAGTTCATCCACTTCACCAACACCTTCCACCCCAACCTTAAGTTCAATTGGACCATCTCTGATACCTCTCTCTCTCCTTTCTGGGCCTCTCTGTTTCCATCGCTGGCAACCACCTAGAAACTGATATCCATTTCAAGCCCATCGACTCCCACCCACCTTCCTGCAAAAATGCCATCTCCTATTCCCAATTCCTTCGCCTCCGCCACATCTGCTCCCAGGATGAGGCATTCCACTCCCGAACATCTCAGATGTCCTCGTTTTTCAAGGACCTCAACTTCCCCCCCTGCAGTGGTGGAGAACGCCCTCGACCGTGTCTCTCACATTTCCCGCAACTCATCCCTCACACCCCGTCCCCACAATAAAAACCAAAACAGAATCCCCCTCGTCCTCACGTACCACCCCACCAACCTCCGGATCCAACACATCATCCTCCGACACTTCCGCCATCTGCAATCTGACCCCACCACCAAAGACATTTTCCTTCCCCACCCTTGTCTGTCTTCCGGAGGGACCACTCCCTCCGCAACTCCCTTGTCCGCTCCACACTCTCCTCCAGCCCCACCACACCCGGCACTTTTCCCTGTAACCGCAGGAAGTGCTACACCTGCCCCCACACCTCCTCCCTCACCCCAATCCCAGGCCCCAAGAAGACTTTCCACATCAAGCAGACGTTTACCTGCACATCTGCTAATGTGGTATACTGCATCCGCTGTACCCGTTGTGGCTTCCTCTACATCGGGGAAACCAAGCGGAGGCTTGGGGACCGCTTTGCAGAACACCTGCGCTCAGTTCGCAACAAACAACTGCAACTCCCCCTCCCATTCCTCAGATGACATGTCCATCCTGGGCCTCCTGCAGTGCCACAATGATGCCACCCGAAAGTTGCAGGAACAGCACCTCATATTTTGCTTGGGAACCCTGCAGCCCAATGGTATCGATGTGGATTTCACAAGCTTCAAAATCTCCCCTCCCCCAACCGCATCCCAAAACCAGCCCAGCTTGTCCTCGCCTCCCTAACCTGTCCTTCCTCCCATCTATCCTCTCCTCCCACCCCATCTCCTACCTACTAGCCTCATCCCGCTCCCTTGACCTGTCCGTCCTCCCTGGACTGACCTATCTCCTCCCTAACTCCCCACCTACACTCACCTTTACTGGCTCCATCTCCATCTCTTTGACCTGTCTATCTTCTCTCCACCTATCTTCTCCTCTATCCATCTTCTATCTGCCTCCCCCTCTCTCCCTTTTTATTTCAGAACCACCTACCCCTCCCCCATTTCTGAAGAAGGGTCTAGGCCCGAAACGTCTGCTTTCCTGCTCCTCTGATGCTGCTTGACCTGCTGTGTTCATCCAGCTCTATACCTTGTTATCTCCGACCCGAAACGTCAATTTTCCTGATGCTCCCTAAGAATCTTGTATGTTTCATTAGGTGCCTCTCCTTCTTCTACATTCCAATGAGCAATGGCACAATGTACTCAACATCCCCTTATAAGACAGTCCCCTTATACCTGAGGTCAGTCTGGTGAACCTTCTCTGGACAGTCTCCGAAGCCAGTCCACCTTTCCTTAAATAAGGGACCAAAACTGTTCACAGATTTCCAGCTGCAGTCTAACTGGTGCCTTGCATAGTTTTAGCTAAAACTCCCTATTTTTATTCTCCATTTCCCTTTGAAATAAAGATTCCATTATCTGCTGGAGTTAGATGCTAAATGAACTAAGTCCTTCCAACAAGGAGTACACAGAGGAATTTAATACCCGATGCACTCTCTGCATGTTCCTAAATTTTACTGATATGGAAAATCTTTTCTCTTTCAAATTGGCCACGGATTCAGGGTCGCCAGATTCTGAAGACCAATCACAGAGAATATTATTTAGCTCTTCATCCTCCCATCTGATTGGATAAACAGCAAGAAATGGAGGGAGAGAGAGAGAGATGGAGAGAAGGAGCGTGGTGAAGGAGCGATTGAGGAGAAGAGATGGGCAGAAGGAGAAAGGTGGACTGATAGAAAGCTTTGTGTTTATGTCACGCCTTTCCAAGCCTTAGTGTGTCACAGAGTTCCACCTCTCATGAAGTATATCTTATTAAAGAGCAGATATAAATGTCAGGTCATCAGTAAATCATCGAATTAGAAATAGTCACACAGTCATAGGTTGGTACAGCACAGAAACAGACCCTTCCATCCAACTCATCCATGCCAACCTGAATTCGAAATTAATCTAGTCCCATTTGCCAGCATTTGGCTCATATCCCTCTAAATCCTTCCTACTCACATACCCATCCAGATGCCTTTTAAACGTTGTAATTGTACGAGCCTCCACCACCTCCTCTGGCAGCTCATTCCATACACGCACCACCCTCTGTGTGAAAAAGTTGCCCCTTAGGTCCCTTTTAAATATTTACCCTCTCACCTTAAACCTGTGCCCTCTAGTTTTGGACCCCCCTACCTTGGTAAAAATACCTTGTCTATTCACTCTATCCATGTCCCTCATGGTTTTAGTAACCTCTATAAGGTCACCCCTCAACCTCCGACACTCCAGGGAAAATAGCTCCAGCCTATTCCTCTTGCTCTCCCTGTAGCTCAAACCCTCCAACCCTGGCAACATCCTTGTAAATCTTTCCTGGACCCTTTCAAGTTTCACAACATCCTTCCTATAGCGGGGAGACCAGAAATTGCACACAGTTCAAAAGAAACAGAAAATTCTTTACCCAGAGAGTGGGGAATTTCTGGAACTTGGCGAAATGGTCGAGGAGAATGGAGCTGAGGGGAAGCTGGATAAACACAGGGAGTAATAGAGTAATAGAGAAGATTATGGTGAAGGAGAATAGGAGGAGGCCAGTAGGGAGCATAAATATCAGCAGGGAGAGGGTGGGGGCTGAATGGCCTGTTTTTTTTTATAGTCATTCAGGGAATGTGGTAACCGCTGGCTGGGTCAGCGTTTATCACCTGTCCTGGATTACACTGGAGAAGGTAAGCTGCCTCGTCGACCCACTGCAGTCCATGGGGTGTAAAGTTTGAGGTATCACATGGAACCTTCTAGAATACAGTATGTGCAGCAGGTTAAGTGAGGGTGCCTGACATGTTGGTGTAAGCTGGTTGGAGTTACTGTCTTCTGTTTCATCAGGAACTCGAAGCCTGAATTCCCCAGCACCGTCTGTGTACTCTGGGCTGACGTCTTTAATTGACAGACTCAGCTGCACCCCCTGTGGGGTTTAAATAGCTCTTGGGCTGCTCTGTCCTGAGCTATTTTTACAACATATTAATGTCACCCTTTGATCAGCACCGTGTGTTTTAAATTCTGAACGCCACAGTTATAAACGTGGGGGGACAGAGGCCTTGTACATTCACTTTTTAACTACAGCATCAGTGAGCGCTGATGACATTCAGCTCTCTGACTATTTTGACCCCCACCTTTTCCCCTTTGGCTTTTAGACCAGAACAGAAGTAGGCCATTCAGCCCATTGAGTCTCGATGTTTGTAACCAGACTGTGCTCACTAAACTGAAAATGCAGCAAATCCTACTTTTGATTCCACAATTGACCAACTTTTTCAGGGTAATCTTAAATGAGCAAAGAATTTACACTGACAAGAAAATTAAGATGGCCATCTGGTGCATTCACATCTACTGGAAGCTCCATACGCTAATACACGGGCCGCTGTTTCATTGCAGACAGGAAAAGCATATGCACACACTGTGCTTGTTTCAGCTACACAAAATAGGTGACAGCCATTCGCTGGTTCAGTTCTCAGGGCGATGTCTCAACAAATCCGAGTCAACACGCTGAGTTTAAAATTTAAACAAAGTTTGGCAGTGAACTGTCAATCGTCGTTACTCGACATTTTTTTCCACGACATTGCCTTTACCAATCTGAGTGCACCAAATAACAACCTATTCCCATTCAGTGTAAATATTGGATTTTCCCTTTAAATTTAGATTTCTTGAGATTTGTCCTGATAAATGGGAGATTTGCAACTTCAACAAGAAGTGATTTTTTTTTGAACAATTCTCAAATTCTGTTCCACCCAATGATAAAATTTAAATTTGCTAATTCCCTACTGTAATATTAACCGAAGTCCTTATTCTAAGGACCCAAGTATCCAAATTCACTGCCTACGGTCCGAGGCTGTAATTGAAAGGTTTTGAAGGTATAGCAAGAGCAGAAGTTGCTGGGGCAGTTATTCGGCTGAGGATCCTGGGATTGTATTCATTAGAGTTTAGAAGGTTGAGGGGAGATCTAATAGAAACTTACAGGATAATGCATAGCTTAGAAAGGGTGGGCGCTGGGAAGTTGTTTCCGTTAGGTGGGGATACAAGGACCCGTGGGCACAGCCTTAGAATTAGAGGGGGTCGGTTTAGAACGGAAATGAGGAGACATTTCTTCAGCCAGAGAGTGGTGGGCCTGTGGAATTCATTGCCACGGAGCGCATTGGAGGCCGGGACGTTGAATGTCTTCAAGGCAGAGATTGATAAATTCTTGATCTCGCAAGGAATCAAGGGCTATGGGGAGAGTGCGGGTAAGTGGAGTTGAAATGCCCATCAGCCATGATTAAATGGCAGAGTGGACTCGATGGGCCCAATGGCCTTACTTCCACTCCTATGTCTTATGGTCTTATGGCCTTTGTGGCAGCCTAAGTGCATCCACGTGTTGTAATTGCTAAGAGGATCCTCAGTTTCACTAATAGAGGATCAGAATTCAAAAGCAAAGAGGTTATTGCTGAACTTTTAATTAAACAAGCACAGGTGAAACTTCTGCGGATGTGATTAACTCTCCAGGATTCACCGCATTTTACCAAGGTTTGTTTTAACTCATCCGTGGGATGTGGGTGTTGCTGGATGGGCCCAGCATTTATTGCCCATCCCTAGTTGCCCCTTGAGAAGGTGGTGCTGAGCTGCCTTCTTGAACCGCTGCAGTCCTCCTGATGTGGGTTGACCAAAGTACCCTAAGGGAAGGAATTCCAGGATTTTGACCCAGCGACAGCGAAGGAATGGTGATATATTTCCAAGTCAGGATGGGGAGCGGCTTGTAGGGGAACTCGGAGGGGGTGGTGTTCCCATGTATCTGCTGCCCTTGTCCTTCTAGATGGTCGTGGGTTTGGAAGGTACTTTGGAATTTTTGGTGAATTTCTGCAGTGCATCTTGTAGATGGTACGCACTGCTCTTACTGAGAATGGAGGGAATGGATATGGTGCCAATAAATGTCTAGACCATAAGGAGGGTGCAGAGGGAGATTTATCAACGTGTGACAAGGGATCAAGAGTTCAGTGAATGTGGAGAGATGGGAGAGTCAGGTGTTGTTCTCCTTAAAGCTGGGAAGGTTAACAGAAAGTTTGATGGAGATGTTCAAATGATAAACGGTTTAGAAAAAGAGGAAGTCAGATTCCACTGGCAGCTGGTAGAGGTCAGAAACCAGAGCAGACAGATCATACGTAATTGTTAAAAGAACCAGATGTGGAGGATATTTGTGTTTTTTGATGTGCTGCAATCTGGAGTGCGTTTCCTGAAAGGGCTGAGGAAACAGATTCGACAGGAACTTTCAGGAGGCGGAGTTATTTGTGAAGGAGAAATTTTCAGGACCAGAAGGGAGCGAGGCAGACTGGGGAATTCTGTTAAAGACCCAGCATAGGCACAAGGCTGAGAACAACTTCCCTTCTGCTGTGTCGTTCTGTCGTGAAGTATGGAATTCTTCAAACAATTTTTGTAAGGAGTTAAGACTGAATTTGAATTTGCCCATCTCATCATAGAATCCCTACAGTGTGGAAACAGGCCTTCAGCCCAACAAGTCCACACCGACCCTCAAAGCATCCCACCCAGACCCATCCCCCTATAACCCACCCAGACTCAACATGTCCCAGAGCACTATGGGTAATTTCCCATGGCCAATCCATCCAGCCTGCACATCTCTGGACTGTGGGAGGAAACCCACGCAGACACAGGGAGAATGTGCAAACTCCACACAGACAGTCACCCGAGGGTGGAATCGAACCTGGGTCCCTGGTGCTATGAGGCAACAGTGCTAACCACTGAGCCACCATGCCACCCATATTTACAACTTTGGGAGAGCACCTTACAGACAGTAAGGTAATCAGGAAATGTTA
>JAHRHZ010000145.1:92310345-92322612 GCA_024137785.1 Ginglymostoma cirratum | reverse complement strand
GGTGAGGGAGTGACGGTGAGAGGGGGACGGTGAGGGAGTGACGGTGAGGCATTGGGAGCCTCCTGGGTGTCCTAGCGAGTGGAGCAGCACTGTTGTGGAGAGAAGACTTGGGTCTCTGAGATCTGGTCTTTTCTCCTTGCTTACTACTTAGCTCTGTTAAATCTTTTATTTTTGGTTTTTGTAACCAACTGGGAGCCAGTGAATGGTGACTTTGAGCACTTTTCGCTGAACTTACGTATCCCTATACTTTCGTACATGTGACTAATAAATAAATCCAGATCTAAATCCCATTCTATGATTATCGATCGTGTTGGTACTGGACCACAGTCTAGCTCAATGCTGCCATGGGCTGTAGCTCTGTCCACAGAATCACAGACTTGCTACAGCACAGAATGAGGCCATTCAGCCCATCGAGCCTGCACCAGTTCTTCAAACAAGCAATCATTACCTAGTGCCAATCTCCTGCCTTTTTCCCAAATCCCTGTTCACCACTTCTACCCAAATAACCATCCAAAATCCCTCTTGAATGCCTCAATGCAATCTGCTCCCTCGCACTACTGGACAGTGCATTCCAGAGCCTTACTACTCGCTGAGTGAGTTATTGAGTAATGCAGCACGGAAACAGACCCTTCGGCCCATCATGTCCGTGCTGACCCACAAACACCAAACTGCACTAATCCCATCTACCTGTACTTGATCCACAGCCAGGTCTGCCCTGGCATTTTAAGTGCTTATTCAGGTGCTTCTTAAATTTTGTGAAAGCACCTGCCTCCTCCACCCTCTCAGACAGCACATTCCATATATCTACCACCCTCTGGGTAAAAAAATTTAGCCTCAAATCCCCTCAAAACTACATATTCCTCACCTCAAACTCTGATGGCCTCTGATCTTAGACACGTCAGCTGTGGGGAAAACATTCTCACAATCTCTTCAGTCAACACCTTTCATAATTGTGCATACAGATACCACTCCTCAGCCTCTTCTGCTCCAGGGAAAACAAACCCAGCCTCTCCTCATAACTGAGTGAAAAAAAAAAGTTTTCTTTTCTCACATCACCTTTACTTCATTTTGTCCATCACTTCAAATCTTTGCCCTCTCATTCCGAGATAGTAGGAACTGCTGATGCTGGAGAATCTGAGATAACAAGGTGTAGAGCTGGATGAACACAGCAGGCCAAGCAGCATCATAGGAGCAGGAAAGCTGATGTTTCGGGCCTTTTCTGAAGAAGGGTCTAGGCCTGAAACATCAGCTTCCATACCCTCTCATTCCTGATCCTTTGAGAACTGGTAACAGACTTATCTCTCCGGCATCTTCAAGTTAGTAACAAAAACAGAAGTTGCTGGAAAAGCCCAGCAGGTCTGGCAGCATCTGTGAAGGAAAAAACAGAATTAATGTTTCAGGTCCGGTGACCCTTCTTCAGAACTGTTGTGGCGTCTTATCAGAACTGAGGAAGGGTCACCGGACCCGAAACGTTAACTCTGTTTTTTTCTTTCATAGATGCTGCCAGATCTGCTGAGCTTTTCCAGCAACTTCTGTTTTACAACATCCACAGTTCTTTCGGTTTTCTTCATGTTAATATCCTAGATTCCAGGTTGAAATCCCACGCCATGACATAAGCACTAAGGCAAATTATAGCAGATAGTAGGGAGTGGGACTGAGGGTCTGCAGCATTTTTGGTGTTTTTGACAGAAGAGACAGTCTGCCTGTGCAGATAGAGACGTCTGAACCACTATTTCCAACAAAAGTGTTTTCCTCCAGTATTCCTTCTGCCAGTCGATGGTAATATAAACAAATTGTTAGGACTGAGTGGAAATCCTCTCAGGGAAACAAGAGTGAAAAATTCCAGAAATCGTTGCCCTAAATGGCAGGCAAATTTCTCAGTGATTTTTGCTTCTGGTGGAAGGTTTAATTGGCTGGAGGTGGGGCTCTGGAAGGAACCATGTCTGTCCTGACCCTCCGAACACAGGACCGACTCTGAGAGCCCAGCTGGTCTCCCCCTGCCCACCCGTCTCATCTGCTTCTGTATGTGCGTTCTTGCAAATTGGCGACCCTTCAAAGGTAAAACTATTGTTGTAACGCGCTTGGAGACGTCCTGTGGTCAGGGAGGGCAGGATGGAAATGTATGAAACCTCCCTTTTGCTTTCAATAATGCAATCTGACAACAGATGGACATGACCCAGCTTGGGAGTGTGTATTCTCGAGAACAGAAGGCTTGTGGGACAATGGCCTAGTGGTATTATCACTGGATTTATTTAGGATATCTGGTCGGCATGGACAACTTGGACTGAAGGGTCTGTTTCTGTGCTGTATATCTCTGTGACTCTATGACTATCACTGTTAATCCAGAGACCCAGGTAACGTTCTGGGGGACCTGGGTTCGAATCCTGCCACAGCAGATGGTGCAATTTGAATTCAATAAAAAACTGGAATTAAAAGTCTAACGACGTCTATGAATTGACTGTTGAAAATACCCACCTGGTTCACTAATGCCCATTAAGGAAGGAAACTGCAATCCTTACCTGGTCTGGCCTAAAAGTGACTCCAGACCCACAGCAACGTGGTTGACACTTAACTGCCCCCTGGGCAATAGCTCCTGCTGCCCACGTCCCATGAATGAATAATAAAAACAGGATCCCGGGAGTCAATGTGGGGAATAGAGTTTCACATTCGAACAGGAAAGGAAGATTTTAAATCAAGTTACAAATTGCTGTCACGATGTTTAGCATTCTCAGCTACCAACAATTACTGATGAGTCATGCATTCCATACTCTCCACAACTATCCAATCCTTATAGGGAGGCAGAATTTGCATTTATGTAGCACCGACCACAAGCTCATGACATCCCAAAGCACTTTACAATCATTGGTTACTCTGTGCTTCAAAGAGTTCTCCAATCAGAGACAGTCACAAACTGCAAGGTGACAATGACCAGATAATTTGATTTGTTATTGACTGAGGACACCATGACAAACTCCCTTTGCTTTTTCTCTGAAATGGTGACCCTGGTCTCTTTTACTCTCACCCGAGAAGGTAGGCAGCTCTTTGTATCCCTGAAAGCCAGCACCCAGACTGTGCAGTGCTCCCTGCACTGCGGGTTATGGACCCCAATATCCAGAGGGAGAGATTTAAACCCACAACTTTCTAACTGAGAGGTGGGAACGTTGCTGAGTCAGAGCTGGTAGGTTGGAGAATGAGGCAGGAGAACGGAGCAGGGCAGGATGGGAAATGTGAAGGGAGATTTGGAATAGAGGCTTGAGGTTGTTTTGGGATGGCCCTGAAACAGAGAGGGAACTTTCCAATACAATGCACTTTCCCAGAGAGACACTGGGACACTGTCTGGCTCTGGATCCCTATGGACCCATGGCCTGTCACTGGGTCATCCAGCTTTGGTAGTCTAATCCCACACTGAACCCGGTCAGTGATGAGTCATCGGGATATAGGAGGAAGTGTAGGCCATTCAGCCTATTCCACCATTCTAGACCACAACTGGACATTTACCTCAAAGCGATGTGCTACGTTTTCTTTACTGATGTCAATGGCTTCCAGACATTTATCAGTCTTTGAACTGGACATACTGCACACTAGATGCTGCCAATACCCACCTCCCTAACATCACCTAGCTCAGCCACTGCCTCTCTTCAGCTGCTGCCCAATCCTTCATCTTTCAGGTGCCTTTACCTCTCAGCTCAGCTATTACAAATGTATTCCTGCCGAACCAGCACCCTCTCCTCATTCAGCAAATTTCTGCTAAGTTTGAAAACAAGGCTTCATTTGTTTGGGGTGTCGCTGGCGGGGCCCAGCATTTATTGCTCGTCCCTAGCTGCCCCTTGAGAAGGCGATGGGGAGCTGCCTTCTTGAACCGCTGCAGTCCATGTGCTGTAGGGTGACCCACAATGCCTTTAGGGAGGGCCCACAATGTTGTCTTGGTTTCTGATTCCCCTTCTCAGCTAGGCCTCTGCCCTTTATCTCCAGCCCCTACCCCCCCTACACCCCCTCCCTATCTCTGTCACCCCCCTCCGGCCCCTACACCCCCTCCCTATCTCTGTCACCCCCCTCTGGCCCCTACGCCCCCTCCCTATCTCTGTCACCCCCTCCGGCCCCTACACCCCCTCCCTATCTCTGTCACCCCCTCTAGCCCCTACACCCCTTCCCTATCTCTGTCACCTCCTCCTTCCCCAACCACCACCCCACTTCAAGATCCCTGGCTCCTCTAACTCTCGTCGTTTGCCCTGTCCTGGTTCCCATCGCTCTGCCGTTGGCAGCTTGGCCTTCAAGCTGCATGGGCTCGAACAAATTCCTTGCCTAAGCCTCCCTCCTTCATTCAATCCCCTGACTGAGCTGGAGATCATCTGACTGAGTGTCTCCTTACAGCACAAACTGTCAAACTGTGTGCCACCCACCTTCCTGTGAAGCACTTTGGGACTCTTGACTGCACTGAAAGGTGCTATGAAAGCTCCAGTTGTTGTTGTTGGGTGGAGCAAACTGTGCATGTCACTCGTCACTCAGCACCCACTCCCAACTAGTTTAACCCTTTCCTGTCCTCCTTTCTTTGTGTACGGTGCACAGGTAACTCTGTGTGTTAGTGGAGGGGGTGGCAGTGGTGTGAGTACACAGAGGGGTCTGGGGGTAATTGCTGGGGGTGTTGGATGTTTCTGAGACCTACACAGACGTGAGCGATTGACAGGGGGTGCATCTTCCAAACAGCCGGGATGATGTCCCATGAAGGGGTTAATGAGTAGACATTCACTCCTCCCAACTCTCCAGAACACACAGAAAACGCATAAACTCCACTTAACCATGCCACTGTAATTCCCCAACTGTTGATTAATAGTTAGATCCAAAGTGAAAAATTAAACCATGGACACTCAGCCTAAAGTCCAGGGCCCCCCAGGAAAAAGGGAGGTTAGGACAGGAACACAGTAAAGCTCACCTCATTCACAGAGGATCCCGGAGATTTCTCTCTTTTCCCTTCAACCCTTCCAGTTGGCTCAACGTTCTCTCCTTAAGTTCTTCCCTAAATGTCTTTTCTCTCCTCCTTCTCCTGCCAAAGTCTCCCAATGGAATACTGGCCTCCTTCCCAGTTGGATTCACCCCACTGTTTTTCCTCTCGCTCCCTTTCCTCAGCCCCAGGGAGAGGGCATTGGGGTATTTTTTGCCCCTGTCAGAGGTGAATATTCAGTCCCTGGCCGTACCTTGTTCCCTCCATTAAAGCTGATGTTTCCCTGCCTTACCCATGTCAACAGCTGACACACAAATTCCAGCTTTAATGATCAACACTTTCTTTAACTCCTCCTGTCCTGCAACTGACACAACATCTCCGAATACTAACTTCCAAATATTTTCTTTTTGAGAATTTTGCCTTTAAAGAAACAAAGACCGAAACTCAACAGGAAAAGGCTGCAAGCAACAAGTGAACTTGGAATGTTGGAGGGAACTAGGAATATCAGATAAGATCAACTCAAAGCAAGGGCTTCAAGAACGCTGAACACTGATGAAGTTTCAGAAGACTGCAGGGGCTGAGCAGGTATCTGGATTGGGATAGACAGAACATGCCAAAATCAGAGCCAAAACAGGCCATTCAGCCCTTCAAACCTGCTCTACCGCTCAATACAGTCTCAGTTCATCTCTGAGTTGCGAATTCCACATTCCTATCTATCCCCAAACACCTTTCATTCCCCAATCCAACAAAGAAGCACAGAAAATAGAAAATTCACTCCCGATCTCTGCTTTCACTAAAACGAATCCTCATCTGCCCCCTTGGATCTGTTTGCTGATCCAATGCAATGACAGATTCTGGATGTTTCTGTGACTGCTCAGGGCAATATATTCCTCCTGAAGGAATAGACGCCAGGAATGGAGAGCTACTCCAGTTTCTTTATCACAATATCTAGAAATAGAATAGGAGCAGCAGTAGGCCATTCGGCCCTTCAAACCTGTTCCACCATTCAATATGATCATGGCTGATCATCTAACTCAGTCCCCTGTTCCCACTTTTTCCCTTTGATCCCTTTAGCCCTAAGAACTATATCTAATTCCTTCCTGAAAACATTCAATGTTTCAGCCTCAACCACTTTCTGTGGCAGAGAATTCCACACGCTCCCCACTCTCTGGGTGAAGACGTTTCTCCCCATCTCAGTCCTAAATGGCCCACCCTGTACCCTTAGACTGTGGCTCCTGGTTCTGGACTCCCTGGCCATTGGGAACATCCTTCCTGGGTTTACCCTGTCTGGTCCTGTTAGAATTTTATAGGTTTCTGTGAGGATCCCCCTCACTCTTCTAAACTCCAGTGAATATAGTCCTAACTGATCTAGTCTGTCCTCATACGTCAGTGCTGCCATCACAGGAATCAGTCTGGGAAACCTTTGTTGTTCTCCCTCCATCGCCAGAACATCCTTCCTCAGGTACAGAGACCAAAACTGGACACGTCACTCCAGGTGTGGTCTCACCAAGGCCCCAGTACAGTCGCAGCGAGACAGCCCTGTTCCTGTACTCACTAACTATTCTACCTTAAAAAGCCCGATGACCAACACACCCACACCCCCACCGCCATGTTCTGACATAGCAAGTTCCAGAGGTCAAATTCAGATTACTAAACTCTGCAAGGGTTTTCATTTTCTAACCATGAGACCTGTCGGGGTCAGTTTGCAGGTGGTATTGGGTTAGCAGGTGAAGTTTATTTTGAGGTGAGGGCAGGAATTTATAACAGGGCACAAGCAGCATTCAAAAACTGAATTGGACTGGACCTGTGAGATAGATTACCCTGGGTACGAGAGCTGGTCAAAGGTGAAGACACTGCAGTGAGTAACTCACCTCCTGACTCCTCAAAGCCTGTCCGCCATCTACAGGGCACAAGTCAGGAGTGTGATGGAATACTCCCCACTTTCCTGGATGAGTGCAGCCCCATCAACACTCAAGAAGTTTGACACCATCCAGGACAAAGCAGCCGCTTGATTGGCACCACATCCACAAGCATCCACTCCCTCCCCCACCGACGCTCAGTAGCAGCAGTGTGTACTATCTACAAGATGCACTGCAGAAATTCACCAAAGATCCTCAGACAGCACCTTCCAAACCAACAACCATTTCCATCTAGAAGGACAAGATACATGGGAACACCACCCCCTGCACGTTCCCCTCCAAATCACTCACCATCCTGACTTGGAAATATCTATCCTTCACTGTCGCTCGGTCAAAATCTAGGACATTGCGGGTCTAACTACAGCATGTGATTTGCAGCGGTTCAAGGAGGCAACTCACTACCACCCTCTCAAGGGATAAAGTGAAGCAGATGGATTTCAATCTGAGGAAATGTGGAATCCCCAGTTTGGATCCTAAAAGGACATTTGAGAATAATTTCTTATTAGTGAGACTCCAAGAGGAGCGAGTGTGGAGATTAAGATAGAAATGTAGAAAACAGGAGCAAGAGTAGGCCATTCAGCCCTTCAAGCCTGCTCCCCCATCCAATATGTTCATGGCTGATCACCCAACTCAGTCCCATATTCCCTCCTTCTCCCTTTGATTATTTTAGCCCTTACCTTAACACACAGTGAGGGGTTGGTCATCAAGTTTTTTTGAGGTGGAGTAATTAGATCTGAGTGCAGGAACGGGGATGTCTTGCTGCAATTGTACAGGGGCCTTGGTGAGACTACACCTAGAGTATTATGCGCAGTTTTGGTCTCCGTACCTGAGGAAGGATGTTCGGGTGATGGAGGGAGAGTGACAAAGGTTTACCAGGCTGATTCCTCAATGCTTTGTCTTCATCTGCTTTTTGTAGCAGGTAATTCCACAGGCTCCCCACCCTCTGGATAAAGACATTTCTGTTAAGAGTTCCAGGTAGAAGCTGGAACTCATGTACTGAAAAGTGTCACTCAAAATAAAACCAATAAACTGTTGACTTTTCCCTGTAAAAGGGTGGACGGTTAAGCTTCAGTTTCATAGAGACTTGGTCAGACCCCACCCCAGGAGAAAGTGGGTTCAGGTATGATCAGGAAGCAAGGATTGACTTTGGGACAGCACACGTTCCCCAGAATTTCACTAGAACAGAAAGGGTTATGTTCTAAGGACAGGCTGCATTACCTGGATCAAATTCCCTGCCGCTGAGAAGGTTGAGGGTGATCTAACTGAGATATTTAAGATGCTAAAGCGATTTGATAGGGACAAACCTTTCTGGTTGTTGCTGTGGGTGGGGGTGTCAGAACAAGGGGGCCGAACAGGAGCCTGGTTATTCATGAGTGAGACCAGGAAGTGCTCCTGCAAAACGAGGGTCCCTCTGGAAATTGCTCCTCATTCCAAAAGGCTATTGATAGTCCAGATCCACAGGGAATTATCAAAACTGATAGCTGGTTCCTGTGTAATAGCACCAAGGGGATAGAGAGGAAGGGCTGGGAACTGGAGCTGAGATGCATATGATCCAGTATCAGGTAGAAAGGCAATGCACACCTGAGGGGCTGAATGGCCCCCTCCAGTTGCTGTGCTAGAGAATGTAAGAAGTTGTATTTCGAATAAGGCAGCTATGAGGGGAGGAAAACCCAAGGGAACTTTGTTTCAGGGACAATAGAAGTAAAGAGCAGTGAAGGCCTCAAGACATACAAGGCTCACTGAGGTATTACCCAGAAGACAACATGCCGACCGTAATTCAGTCAGATTTCAGGGAGTCATGGAAATAAAGATTCCAAATCTGGGGAAGGCCACTTTTAATACAACAGGATCTGGCTAAAGGGGACTGGGAGCAACTCCTCACAGGCAAATCCTCATTAGAGCAATGGGAGACATTCAAAAGGTGAATAGTGAGGAAGTAGGGCTCGCATGTTCCTGTCCAGGTGAAGGGTGACCAGTTAGCCCAGAGAACTAGACATGTCGAGGAATTTACTGGGCAGCACGGTGCCTCAGTGGATAACACTGCTGCCTCACGGTGCCAGGGACCCGTGTTTGATTCCACCCTCCAGTGGCTGTGCAAACTCCACACGGATATTCCCACCATGTTTGTGTGGGTTTTCTCCGGGTGCTCTGGTTTCCTCCCACAGTCCTGAGATGTGCAGGTTAGGGTAGATTGGCCATGGGAAATGCAGGGTTATAGGGTCAGGGTAAGGGGTAGGTCTAGGTGGAATGCCCTTCAGGGGTTCAGTTCGATTTGATGGGCCGAATGGCCTGATCCCACACTGTACAGATTCTGTGATCGTATAAGGAATAAAAGGGAAACTTATGGCTCATACCGAAGGCTCAAAGCATCAGAAACCCCACAGGCATATTGAGAGTGTGGGGGTTACTTAAAACAGAAATTAGAAAAGCAAAGCGGGGATGTGAGAAAATGCTGGCAGGTAACATTAAAGAAAGTCCAAAGGTGTTTTTTTAAGGATATTAAGGGCAAGAGAATAAATAGCAAAATAACAGGACCCTTTAAGGACTGAAGGGGCTGTCAGTGTGTGTGGAACTGAGGTTGTAAATGATACTTTACATCTGTAATCTCTATAGAGAAGGTCGATATAGGTCTAGAAATCAGAGAGAGCGACTGTGGTATAACAGTCAAATTAGCATTTTGAGGGAGGAGACATTAGTATTTTCAGCTGGCCTGAAAGCAGATCAATCCCCAGACCATGGTGAGACGTAGCCAAGGCTGCTATGAGAGATTTTACTGGATCTTATGTTAATTTTCAAATTCTTTCTGGCCAAAGGAGGGGTACCAGAGGCTAACGTGGTGCCATTATCCAAGAAGAGAGGTAGGGGTAAATTGGGAATTACAAACCCATGAGTCTAACATCTGTGTTTGGGGAACTACTGAAAAAGAATTCTGAGGGACAGAATTAATCTTCACTTAAAGAGGCAAAGGTTAATCAAAGATAACAAGGCGTGGGGCTGGATGAACACAGCAGGTCAAGCAGCATCATAGGAGCAGGGAAACTTGACGTTTCGGGCCTAAACCCTTCATCAGAAAATCAAAGTTAGTTAATCAAAGTTGGTCAGAACTGGCATTGAAAGGGGAGATCATATCTGAATGGTTTGATTGAATTTTTTGAGGAGGTGTTAGATGATGGTAGTGCAGTTTATTTAGTCCACATGGACTTCACCAAGAGTTTGGACAAAGACTTACATCGAAGACTGGTTAAGAAGTGAATAGCCCTTGTGATCCAGGGCAATTTGACAAATTAGATCCAAAATTGGCTTAATGACAGGGAGTGATGGTCAAAGGGTGTTTTTGTGACTGGAAGCCTGTGTCCAGTGGAATAGCACAGGGTTTGGTGCTGAGTCCCATCCTATTTGTTGTGTGCAATAATGACTTAAATGTGAATGTAGGTGGTTTGATCAGTAAGTTTGCAGACTACATGAAAATTGATGGTGTGCTAAATAACGAGGAGGAAAGCTGATATAGACGGGCTGGTCATGTGGGCAGAACAATGGCAAATGGAATTTAATCCTGAACAGTGTGAGGGGATGTATGTTGGGAGGACTATCTCTAAGTGAGACACTGCCTTTAGTGGCGTCTGATGGGGAAATACTGCCTTTAAACAGTAGACCAACAGTTATATTACACACAGGCTCTTGCTCCATGATTCTCTGGATTATATGGTGAGGGATGGCCTCGTGGCATTATTGATAGACTATTAATCCAAAGACCCAGGTAATATTCTAGGGTTTGAATTCTGCTACATGAGGTGAATTCACTAAAAATCTGGAATTAGTATGAAATCATTGTTGATTGTTGGGTAAAACCCATCTGATTCACTAATATCCTTTAGGGAAGGAAACTGTCATCCTTACCTGGTGTGGTTTTGTGTAACTTCAACTCCCTGTGCCCCGGATTCCTCTCTCTCTCTCTGTAACCTCTTTCTGAAAGTCTCTCCTCATACATGCTCAAAATATTTAATCAATCAATGCCTCCCATCTGTGTATCCGTAACCTTTCAGATATCGCTAATGTGTGAGGGAGGGGTTGGTGGAGTGGTAGTACCCTATAACTGAGACGGGAGGCCCAGTTTCAAGTCCCACCTGCTTCCCCAGACGTGTAATAACATCTCTGAAAGGGTTGATGAGAAACTATCTACAAGGACGAGTAGGACTGAAGGACCTGTTTCAATGCTGTACAGCTCAATGACCCCAATTAACATATCCTCATCACCTCAGGCCAGTGCATCCCAATTACAAGCTGAGGATTCCAGAGGCTCAAGCATAGAGTGCCCCAAGTGGCCAGCAGAGTCACTGAGCATGTGACTGAGTAGATATAAAGACAAGCAAGGAGAATTTTGTCTTTCTTTGACGAAAAGGGTGGCATGGTGCCTCAGTGGTTAGCACTGCATCCTCACAGTGCCAGGGATCCGGGTTCGATTCCGGCCACAGGTGACTGTCTGTGTGGAGTTTGCACATTCTCCCTGTGTCTGTGTGGGTTTCCTCTGGGTGCTCCGGTTTCCTCCCACAGTCCAAAGATGTGTAGGCTAGGTGGATTGGCCATGCTAAATTGCCCATAGTGTTCAGGGGTGTGTGGGTTATAGGGGGATGGGTCTGCGTGGGATGCTCCAAGGGTCGGTGTGGACTTGTTGGGCCGAAGGGCCTGTTTCCGCACTGTAGGGATTCTAATGAAGAAAAGGGGCATCACTGGCTGGCCAGTATTTATTGCCTGTCCCTAGTTGCCCCTTGAGAAGGTGGTGGTGAGCTGCATTCATGAACCGTTGCAGTCCTTGTGCTGTGGGTTGACCCAAAATGCCCCTAGGGAGGGAATTCCAGGATTTTGGCCCAGCAACACTGAAGGAACGGCGATATATTTCCAAGTTGGGATGGTGAGAGGCTTGGAGGGGAACTAGCAGGGGGTGGTGTTCCCATGTATCTGCTGCCCTTGTCCTTCTAGATTGAAGTGGTGTTTGGAAGGTGCTGTCTGAAGATCTTTGGTGAATTTTGGTATGCCTGGTGCCGTTCCTGGCACTGTCCATTGAACCAGGGTTGATTCCCTGGCTGGATGGTAATGGTTGAGTGAGGGATACACTGGGCCATGAAGTTACAGATTGTGCTGGAGTACATTTCTGCTGCTGTTGATGGCCCACAGCGCCTCATGGATGGCCAGACTTGAGTTACTAGGTCTGTGCGAAGTCTGTCCCATTTAGCACAGTGATAGTGCCACACAACACAGCGGAGGGCATTCTCAAAACTAGACATGGCATTCCTAGTATAAGAGATAACAAGGTGTAGAGCTGGATGAACACAGCAGGCCAAGCAGCATCAGAGGAGCAGGAAGGCTGACGTTTCGGGCCTAGACCCTTCTTCAGAAATTTCTGAAGAAGGG
>JAHRHZ010000145.1:92286598-92305345 GCA_024137785.1 Ginglymostoma cirratum | reverse complement strand
CGGCAGTTCCTACTATCTCTCTACAGCTGACACATTTCCTCTATTACAAGGGTGACTGCACTCCATCCCCCTTGACCTGTCCCACATCCTTAAGAGAAACAGGAGCAGATCTTTTTTGGGATGAGTGTGTCATTGGCCAGGCAGCATTTATTGCCTAACCCCAACTGCTCAGAGGGCAGTTCAGAGTCAACCACATTGCTGTGGGTCTGGAGTCACATATAGGCCAGACCAGGTAAGGATGGCAGCTTCCTTCCCTAAGGGACATTAGTGAACCAGATGGATTTTTCCCCAACGATCGACAATGGATTCAGGGTCTTCATTAGATTCTCAATTCCAGATATTTACTGAATTCAAGTTCCACATTCTGCCGTGGCAGGAGTCGAACCTGGGTCCCCAGAACATTATCTGGGTCTCTGTATTAACAGGCCAGCAATAATACCACTAGGCCATCGCCTCCCCTTAACATTACTGGGTTAGTGAGCTGGAACCCAGGGCCAATGGCCGATGGAAATATGAGTTCAAGTCCTGCCCCAGCCTCTGGGGAACCCAAATCCAATAAATTAAAGAATCTGGAGTTACAAATATAGTCACAGTTCCCCTATAATTACAAGATTGTGGTCCTTGTGGCTCAGAGGTAGTGTTCCAAGCTCTAGGCCAGGAGGCCAGGGTTCAAATCCCATGTGCTCCCGAGGTATGCAATAATTTCTCTGAACTGGTTGATTAGAAAAATCTATGCTGGCTTAGTTATTGAAAACCTATCTGGTTCACTAATGTCCTTTAGGGAAGGAAACTGCTGCCCTTACTTGGTCTGGCCTACATGTGACTCCAGACCCACAGCAATGTGGGTGACATGTGACTGCCCCCTGAAATGGCTGAGCAGGGGAACCGGTTGTGTTCCAGAAAACAGCTCATTGCCTCCTCTTCCAGGGCAATTAGGGACAGGCATCAAAGGCTGGTCCATCCAGTGACACCCACACCCCATGGATGGAGATGAAATATTGTGTCTGGAAAGCGTTTTGGATCGTTCTGAGTTTGTGAAAGATATGATAGAAATAAGCGTTCTTTCTGGATCCAAATTAAGCAATTTTCCCAAAGTACAGGAGAGGGATCGCCATTACAGCATCATAAATGGACAGTCATAGCATCATTAGCCGGTGCCACAAGGTACAAACGTGGTCACTGAGAGAAATGAGCAATAGGCAGACTATCGACAAACACATCCTGCGGAAATATTCAGGTCCTGCCGCAGTTTGTCTTGTGTTTGAAGTGCTTCAGTTAGATGAAAGGCTGTAACTCATACCCAAGAGTTAATGACAGGGACCTGAGGAGGCCATTCAGGCCCTCTAACCCGCTTCCCCACTCAATTTGGTCAGTGGAGGTGGGAGCAGAAGTGAGCCATTCAGCCCATCAAATTCGCTCCACCATTCAATGAGATTGTGACTGGTCTGATCATCCTCAACTCCACTTTCCTGCCTTTCCCCCATAACCCTTGGTTCCCTGCCTGATCAAAAACCTTAGCCCTGCATATATTTACTGACCCAGCTTCAACAGCCCTCTGCAGTAAAATATTCCACAGATTCACTCCCCTTCGAGAGAAGACATTCCCCTTCATCTCTGTCTTAAATTGGCAGCCCCTTATTCAGAGTTGGTGCCTTCTGGTCCTAGACTCTCCCACAAGGGGAAAATCAACCTTTCCACATCTACCCTGTCAAGGTCCCTAAGAATCTTGTACATTTCAATAAAGTTGTCTCTCATTCTGCTAAACTCCATTGAGTACAGGCCCAACCTACTCAACCTCTCCTCGTAAGGACAGACCCTCTGTACCTTGTACCAGCCGAGTGAACCTTCTGTTGCCTGCCTCCAATGCCAGTTTATCATTCCTTAGATAAGGGGCCCAAAAGCGTTCACCTTATTTCAACTGAGGTCTGACTAATGCCTTGAATAGTTTTAGCAAAACACCATGACTTATTTTACATTTCCTTTGTTAAAAAAAGACCACCATTCCATTTGCCTTCCCTACTACCCACTGGCCTTGGGTACCCAGCTTTTTGTGATTCAGCGATGAGGACTGCCCAATCTCGCCGGGTTGTAGCTTTCTGCAGTCTTCCTCCATTTAAATAATCATCAGCTCTTCTATTCTTCCTGCCAAAGTGCATCACCCCACATTTCCCCACATTATACTCCAGCTGCTAAGCTTTTGCCCATTTATTTTACCCTGTCTATACTTTTCTGCAAACTCTTTGAGCAATCCTCACCACTTGATCCCCCCACACATTTTCATTTCATCCACGAACTTGGCGACAGTACATTTACTTTGTTCATTGAGTCGTTAATACATTTTGTAAATAATTGTGACCCAGTCATACAGCGCTGCTTACAGGTTGCTTATCTTGAGAATGTCCCCAGTTCCACGTCGCTGCCTTCTATGAGTTAGTCAAGCCTCTATCAACGCTAATATTCTACCCCCAACACCTTACAGCTATTGTGCTGTGCCTTATGAAACACCTTCTGAAAATCCAAATCTGTCCGTTTTATCTATCCTGCATGCTACCTCCTCAAAGGATTCTGTTAAATTTGACAGGCACAATTTCCCCTTCATGAAGTCACGAAGCTGACTCTGCTTGATCATATTATGCATTTCTAAATGTTTTGCTGTTGTATCTTTAATAACAGACACTAACATTTGGCAATAACCAGCCCTAAGCTGTCCTACAGTTACCTGTGTTTTGTCTTCTTTTATGAGCAGGTTTTATAAACCTAATAGAGGTTTATAAAATCATGAGGAGCATGGAAACGGCGAATAGTTGAGGTCTTTTTTCCAGGGTGGGGGAGTCCGACGCTAGAGGGGCATAGGTTTAAGGTGAGTTGGGGAAAGATTTAAAAGGGATCTAAGGGGCAATGTTTTCACGCAGAGGGTGGTGCGTGAATGGAATGAGCTGCCAGAGGAAGTGGTGGAGGCTGGTACAATTACGACATTTAAAAGGCACCTGGATGGGTATGTAACTAGGAAAGGTTTAGAGGGATATCGGCCAAATGCTGGCAAATGGGACTGGATTAGTTTAGGATATCTGGTCAACATAGATGAGTTGGATTGAAGGGTCTGTTTTCTGCTGCACATCTCTACGACTCGGTGATTCTAAATAAAAGTGTTGCATTGCCAGTTTCCTATTCTCTGAGATTTTTCCAGAAATCTAAAGATTCCTTGACAATTACTATTAGTGCATCTGCAACTATTTCCTTTAATATCCTGGGATGCATCCCCTCAGGTCTAGGACGCTTTACGAGGCCTTTCACCCATTAGCTTTCCTAGAACTTTTCTCCAGTGATAGTTATTGTATCTGTTTCCTGTCTGGAATATTTAAGATTTTTGGAATACTTTCACTGCCTTCTACTGCGGAGACTGATGCCAGATATTTATTCCTCTCCTCTGCCATTTCCTGCTTCCTCATTATTGTTTCTCCAGCCTCATTCTCTAAGGGGCCCATGTTCACTTTGGCTTCTATTTTTCTTTATATATTTAAAGAAGCTTGTGCTGTCTGTCTTGATGTTACTTACAAGCTGTCCCCCAAAGTTTATTTTCTCCACTTTTATGATTATTTTGGTCAACTTTTATTGGTCTTTGAAACTTTTTCCAATCCTTTGGCTCACCATTAATGCACATTGTATGTTTTTTTCTTTCAATTTGATGCTATCCTTGACGTCCCGGGTTAACCCTTTCTTAGAATCTTTATTCCTCTCTGGGGTATATCTTTGCTATGGGCCGTGCACTATATTTTAAACATCTGCTATTAACCCTCAACCATCTTTGTTTCTATACTCCTTTCCCAGTCTACTCCAACCAGCCCTTATTCCTTTGTAATTATCCTTATTTAAGCTTAGCACAGTTGTTTCTGACCCAGGTTCCTCCCACTCAAACTGAGAACTAAATTCAATTAGGTTATGGTCACTGTTTTTTAGCGGATAATTTACCCTGACATTATTAATTAAAACTGCCTCCTTACAGTTCACCAGCTCTGAAAGATCTGGTCCCCTCAATGTTGGAATGTTTTAACTTACCCCCAGCCTCAACAGACCCTGTCATGAGGGAGAAAGTTCCAAATTCCCATTGCCCCTTTACATAGAGCATAGAACATAGAACAGTACAGCACTGTACAGGCCCTTCGGCCCACGATGTTATGCCGACCTATTATCCTATTAAGATCAATCTACCCTGTATACCCTATGTTTTACTATCCTCCGTGTGCCTGCCCAAGAGTCACTGCAATGTCCCCAATGCATCTGACTCCACTACCACTGCCAGCAGCGCATTCCACACGCCAAATGCTCTCTGTGTAAAGAACCTACCTCTGACATCTCCCCTGTACCTTCCTCCGATCACCTTAAAATTATGCCCCCTCGTAACAGTCATTTCCGCCCTGGGAAAATGTCTCTGGCTATCCATTCTATCTGTGCCCCTCATCATCTTGTACACCTCCATCAAGTCACCTCTTATTCTTCTTCGCTCCAATGGAAAAAGCCCTAGCTCCCTCAACCTTTCCTCACAAGACCTGCTCTCCAGTCCAGGCAGCATCCTGGTAAATCTCCTCTGCACCTTCTCTAAAGCTTCCACATCTTTCCTTTCATGAGGTGACCAGAACTGAACACAATATTCCAAGTGTGGTCTAACCAGGGTTTTATAGAGCTACAGCATAACCTCAGGGCTCTTAAACTCAATTCCCCTGCCAATGAAAGCCAACACACCTTTGTGTGAAGATGTCCTTCCTGATATCAGTCTTGGTCAATTTTAAGCTTCTGCACTCACCTACACATGCAGTCCCACTTCCCCTTCCAACCGCTCATCAGAGGAAATGGTTTCTCTCCAAACTTTATCAGATCCTTTACTGTTCTGCAATAAAACCTCAATGAGATACTTTCTAAATTCATTCGTGAGATTAGGGCATCACTGACATTCGCATCTCTCATTGTTTTACACCTGAGGGAATTGAAGCCCAGCTTGCACAATTTAACCCTACCAGCGCCTCTTACCCCCTCACCTCTGGATCATTTTGGGAATCTGCAGGAGGCACGGGTTCAAATCTAACCCTTGCAGCTGATGGAATTTAACTACAATGAATAAATCAGGAATTGCAAATTAATCTCAGTTATGACAACCATTATCGATAATCACTGAAACCCTCTAGTGTCCTTTAGTGAAGGAATTCCCTCTATAAAGGTTGCGGGACTACCTTCAGCACATGGACTGCAGCGGTTCAAGAAGGCAGCTCACCCCCACCTTCTCAAGGGGCAACTAGGGACAGGTAATAAATGCTGGGCCCAACCAGCGATGCTCATGTCCAATGAGTAAGTGAAAAACAAAATCTACCGTCCTTACCTGGACTGGCCTACACGTGACTCCAGGCCAACAGCAATGGGATTGACTTTTAACTGCTCTCTGAAATGGCCCAGCAGGACACTCCATTCAAGGGCAAATTAAGCAGAGACAGCTAATGATGGCTTCGTCAGCAACATCCATGTCCCATGGCAGAATTAAGACAAATAAAGGAGTCTAAAGAAAGGAAAGTGTTGTGTGGTGCTGGACGAAACCAACGAAATTGGAATAGATTTGCAAACGAAGATGAGAGTTTTGAAATTGAGTTGTTGTTGGGCTGAGCAGATTCCTGGGAATGACAAGACTGATGTATGAAGAGAGTATGGATCAGTTAGGGCTATATTCACTGGAGTTTAAAAGAATGAGGGGGAGTCTCATAGAAACCCATAAAATTTTAACAGGATTAGACAGGGTAAACACAGGAAGGATGTTGCTGATGATGGGGAAGTCCAGAACCAGGGTCACAGTATAAAGATACAGGGTGGGCCATTTAGGACTGAGATGAGGAGAAATGTCTTCACCCAGAAAGTGGGGAGTCTGTGGAATTCGCTGCTCCGGAAAGCTTTTGAGGCAAAAACATTGAATGTTTGCGAAAAACAAACAGATATAATTTTTGCTCATTGTGTTCTATGCTGGCTCTTTCAAAGAGATCTACGGGCAGTCTCGCTCCATCCTACCCTCTCCCCCACATATTCCACATCACATCAAATCCCTGGGTCAAAACTAATTACCATCCCCTTGCCCCACTCTTTTGCTGATTCCCTTTGATCTGTGTCCCTCACGGTTACCAAGCCTCCTGCCCTGGAAACACCTTCTCCTCATGTATTCTATCAGAGGTCCTCAGATTTGTTACCCAGCAGAAGGAGGCCATTTGGACCATTGTGTCTGCACCAGCTCTTCAAATGAGCTTCATTACAAAGTTCAGCATCACCTCCTTGCTCCTGTACTCTAGGCCTCTACTAATAAAGCTGAGAACCCTGTGCGCACAATATCTGAGGCGTGGTCTCACCAAGGACCTGTACAATTGTAACTAAACATCCCTGCTCCTAAGCTCAAATTTATTTTTTCCTTTATTCAATTCACAGGATGAGGGCATTGCTGGCCAGGCAGCATTTATTGCTCATTCCTAATTGCCCACAGGGCAGTTAAGAGTCAACCACATTGCTGTGGGTCTGGAGTCACATGTAGGCCAGACCAGGCAAGGATGGCAGCTTCCGTCCCTAAAGGACATTAATGAACCAGATGGGTTTTTCCAACAATTGATTCATGGTCATCATTAGACTCTTAATTCCAGATATTCTTTTGAAATCGAGTTCCACCATCTGCCATGGCAGGATTCGAACCTGGGTCCCCAGAACAGTATCTGGGTCTCTAGATTACCAGTCCAGCAATAATACCACTAGGCCATCGCTTCCCCCTTGCAATGAAGGCCAACATACCGTTTACCTTCTTCACCACCTGTTGCACCTGCAAAATTACAAAGTCCCACTTACCGGTTTCAGAACCATGTGACCTCCCACTTTCTACCCACCATGAACCAGTATTCCCACAGATGCCATATCGAGGTCACACCAAGTCCCTTTTACCCATCATGCACTGTTGCTCGGTCCAACAACAACTCAATCTCAAGACTCCCATTCTCATTTGCAATTCCATTCCTATTTCTACGATCTCCTCCAATCAGAGACGGAGGTAGATAGGGAAAGAGAGATAACAAGGTGTAGAGCTGGATGAACACAGCAGGCCAAGCAGCATCAGAGGAGCAGGAAAGCTAACGTTTCGGGTACGAACACTGGCAGGTAGATAGGTTCTTGATTAGTAAGGAGATCAAGGATTATGGGGAGAAGGCAGGAGAATGGCGTTCAGAAACATATCAGCCAGTAGACTCCTCTGCTCTGAGGAGAACAATCCCAGCTTCTTTCAGATTGGCAACTTTCAGTTGACCTTGTGTTGACTCCTGATCGAAAACGATGCCCCCCTCCCACCAGCTATGATTCAGTGTCACTCTGGGTGGCAGAGTGTTGACCATTGAAATCATTGATGAGGATTGGGAAGAGGCCATTCAGCCCTTCGGGCCTTATCCACCATCCAATGAGACAATGGCTGATCGATGACTTGACTCCACACACTCTCTTTCATACCATGTCCCACATGCCTTGGACTAACAAAAGTCTATCAAAAGACCATAAGATATAGGAGTACAAATTACGCCATTCGGACCATCAAGTCTGCTCCATATTTCTCAACACCATTCTCCTGCCTTCTCCCCATAACCCTTGACCCCCTTACCGATCAAGAGCCTATCTATCTCTGTCTTAGATACACTCAAAGTCTTGGCCTCCACAGCCCTCTGTGGCAACAAGCTCCACGGATTCACCCCGCTCTGGCTGAATAAATTTCTCCTCATCTCAGTTCTAAAGGGTTGTCCTTTCACTCTGAGGCTGTACCTTCAGGTCCTAGTCTCTCCTCCTGGTAGAAATGCCTCTCAGTATTCTGTAAGTTTCAATCAGAATCCCCTCCCCGCCCCCATCCTTTTAAACTCCATCAAGTACAGACCCAGTGTCCTCAACTGCTCCTTACATGTCAGGCCCTTCATCCCTCAGGATCATTCTTTAAACTTCCTCTGGACCCCCTTTAATGCCAACATGATCTTCTTTATATACAGGGCTTAAAACTGCTCCCAATATTCCAAATGCAGTCTGACCAGAGCCTTATACAGCCTCAGCAGTACATCCCTGCTTTTGTATTCTAGCCCTCTTGAAATGAATGCTAACATTGCATTTGGATTCCAAACAACCAACTGAACCTGCATGTTAGCCTTAAGAGAATCCTGAGCTAGGACACCCAAGTCCCTTTGTGCTTCAGATTTCTGAAGCCTTTCCCTGTTTAGAAAATAGTCTGCATCTCCACTCGCCTTACCAAAGTGTCTAACCTCACACTTTCCCACACTGCATTCCATCTGCCCCTTGCTTTGCCCACTCTCCTGGCCTGTCCAAGTCCTTCTGCAACCTCCCCACTTCCTCAGTACTACCTGACCCTGCACCTATCTTCGTGTTATCTGTGACCTTAGCAACAATGCCCTCACTTCCTTCATCCAGAAGGAAATCCCATCAGTCTCAGATTTCAAATCAACAATTAATCCGGCATCAGTTCCCGTTTAAGGAAGAGAATTTCCAAACTCTTCCCCACCCGCTACGTGCGGAAGTGTTTACAAATTGCCGAAGAATGGTCACTGGACTAGAAACATTAACTCTGCTTTCTCCCCACAGATGCTGCCAGACCGGCTGAGTTTCTCCAGCACTTTCTATTTTTGTTTTTGATTTACAGCATCCAAAGTTCTTTGGGATTTCATTTTCATTCCTGAATGTCCAGGCTCAAACCTTTTGACTTGGCTCTGTATCTCTGCAATCAGATTCCCATAACCCAACTCCAAATCCTCCTTTCATATGTCTAAAAATGTACAAGCAAGAAAGATGACTAGGCCACTTGGCCCTTTGAGCCTGCTCTCCAACTCGATAAGATTGTGGCTGATCTTATTTTACCTCAACTTTACATTCTTGCACATCCCCGATAACCTTCCAACCCCTTTGATCAGCAAGAATCTATCTCCCTCGGCCTTAAAAATATTTAAAGCTTCTGCACCCGCTGCCTTTTAAGGAAGGGGATTCCAAAGACTCACAACCCTCTGAGAGAAAAAAAAGTTGCCTTACCTCTGTCCTAAATGGGTGCCTCTCTATTTTTATATTCGGGTCCCTAGTTCTAGATTCTCCAACAAGAGGAAACATCCTTTACCACATCCACCTCATCAGATCCCCTCAGTCACCTCTGAAACCAGTTTAAATCTCTTAGTCCTCTAAATTCCAGGCTCTAGTGGTGCAGTGTCCCTATCTCTGAGCCAGGAGGCCCACTTTTAAGTGCCACTTGCTCCAGTGCTGCTTTGTAACATCTCTGAACAGGTTTATTAAGCAAAACAATTACATTTTAGGAGCAGGGTCTATTCTAGCACAGTGGAAGTGTCCCTATCTCTGAGCCAGGAGACTCAAGTTCCATTCCCACCTCCTCTATGGGTGTGTGATAACTTCTCCCAGCAGGTCGCTTATGAAAAATACTGAACACAGAAAGAGAACGCGCAAAGTTGAATGACTAAGCTCCAAATCTGGGGGGATCTTGTGCTGACAAAGGGGCAGCGCTCCAAAAAGCTTGCGGTTTCAAGTAAACTCATTGGACTATAACCTGGTGTCGTGTGACTTCTGACATTGTCCAACCCCAGCCCAACACTGGCAGCTCCACATTGGAACCAAGAGGCCCACATTCAAATCCCACCTGCCCTGGAGGTGTGCTATAACAAACATCAAGATTCCAGGGATAATTAATCATTCTGTCCACCAACCTCTCCTCCCAACCCCTGCCCTCTGCAAACCCAGCGTCCTACCTTCCAAATCCAATACAGCCAACACAGCTGAAGAGTGGGATTCTCCGACACAGTTCCGAGCGATGCAGGTGTAGACCCCAGCGTCGGTGGGTTTGCAATCCCGGATCCACAGTGCCCCGTACTCCCCGCTCTCCTGTGCCAGGCAGTGGTTGTTCTTGTACCAGGCCAGTGTGGGTACGGGGCAGCCTGTCACTGCCACCTTCAGCCTGATGTCACAGCCAGTGCCTATCGCTGCGTTCTTCAGCTTCCTGAGAAAAGCAGGCGCCTGGGTACGCTCCACAACAGGGGGCACCTCGGGCACCGTCTGGTCCCCGCCATGGACCCTCGGCCTCTTTGGGGGGACAGCTGAAACCCCCTCTGCCAACCTTGCCCTCCCAGGGGGCAGGGAAGAACTGAGTTGGGCCTCTCTGCTGCCCTTCTTCAGAGTGAGGGTCGTCTGCACAGTATGCATGAAGAAAAACCCTGAGCAAAATGTAAAGGGGGTTAGAAACCAGAGGGACAGCTGTCAGATGCAAATATCTGGGGTTTTGCAGCCTCTTCTTTTTCAAATCTAATCAAATTTAATAAATAAAGGATGGGGATAGAGAGAGAGAGAGAAAGCGAAGAGAGGAAGAACAGATAATCTTTTGAAAAACGTATTGAACTTTCTGCTCGCTGAAGCTTTCAGCATAAATTGAGCAGAGCTCACGAGTGAAAAATTGCTTCAGCTGAGCTTACTAAATTAAACAAGCCAAAACCATACATAGGAAAGGGATTTATAAACTTTGAAAAGAAGAGTTTTAAAAGAATCGCCAACATTTAAACATGCCTTTATTTAACCAATTCTTTTTTCTCTGTCTCTCTACAACCAGTTAAGCTTTTTGTAAGAACAATGAGAATAAAAGTTAGCGTACCTCAATTTTTTTTAAGGAAAGGCCTTTTGCTCAGGGTTTTTTCCAGGTTGGAGCGAGGTCGTTAGGTGAGGTTTTCGTTGATGGAGGGCTAGGCGGGTGGGGGTGGGAGGAATCAGTTGAGAACGGCGTTATTAGTGTGGAATATTTTTAGCAAGGCTCCAGCCATTAATCCTTTCCCCTCTCTTACGACCCTCAGGAAAACTCCACAGAACGACCCCCTTCAGCACTGGCTCTTTAGTTTCCTTTAAAGTTACTGTTTTACTGAGGGCCCTAGAGTGGAGCTGGGGTTACAGGTCACCTGCCTGATCATGGTTGCCCCCCAACTCAGGCACTGGTGATGTCCCACAGATTTCAAACCTCGTCTCCCCACCCCCGCCTCTCTCTCTCTCTTTCTCTCTATCTCTGCTGTCATTCCCCTGCAAAACCCCAGCTGTCTCACATCAGTCACAACTCTCTTTAAACAGCTCATCCCTTTAAAGCAGGCAGTGGCAAGGCTGGGGTGGAGACCTGGTGAGATTGGCCTGGAGTGCAATGAACCAAAATAAGATCGAGGCCCATTGACCCCCACCAGTCAATTCCCCGCCAACCTCACCACAATGGCATCATTGATGCCCACCCTGGCAGATGAGGCAGACCCTGACTGGGAACATTTTGAACAACACAAAGGGAGTACGCCCTGTGCCAATGTTTATCCCTCAGCCACCATCCCTGAGCGCAGACAATCTGGCAGTTGCCCCATAGCTGGATGTGGAAGCTTGCTGTGCGTGCGTTGGTTTCCCTAAATTGCAGTAGTTCGAAAAGCATCTTGTTGTAGGCTCCCCACCCCCCCCACCCCCCAAAAGGTGTGGGACTCCCTCTCCCACATCTGGGTCTAACATGAAACAAAGACAAAAGACAGAATTTGCTGGAAAAGCTCAGCAGGTCTGGCAGCACCTGTGAAGGGGAATGAAAAACAGAGTTAACGTTTCGAGCCCGGTTCTGAGGAAGGGTCACTGGACCCGAAACGTTAACTCTGTTTTTTCACCTTCACAGATGCTGCCAGACCTGCTGAGCTTTTCCAGCAACTTCTGTTTTTGTTCCTGATTTACTGTATCCGCAGTTCTTTCCGTTTTAATGAAACAAAGACAGTTCTTTTCACAGCCTCAGCAGGTCCCCATAAGATTGACATTTTGAAACATTTGTTGTAATCAGCGGCGTAGAATCAAAGGGCCGAAGGGTCTACTCATGTCCCTAGCTGTTGTGCTCCAAGCGGTATAGTTCACCCATATCCTGGGCAGAGGCTCAGGGATGGATAATGAGAATGACTGTGAACTTTTGGCACCGTTACTTATCCTTATTGTGTGGCTGTCACAGTGTTTGCTGCTAATTGATCTCAAAAATGGTACTGAGCCACCATTTTCAACATGACTGACTGGTTTACCCAGCCAGAGGGCTGTTAGGGTCACCCATATTGCTGTGAGCCTGGAGTCACATGTAGGCCAGACCAGGTTAGGATGGCAGTTTCCTTCCCTCAAGGACATCAGTGAACCACATGGGTTTTTCCAACACTCTGGTAATATCACACACACACGTGTTACTCAGTTTTAGTTGCAGACTTTATCAATTTTCTAGCGATACAGTGGGCAGTGTCCTTGTGTCTCAGGAACTGCAGGTTTGAGTTCCATTTGGTGCCTGAGCAGGTTGTGTTCAGAATGCAACCACAAAGGTCAGTAATCAGTCTGTAAATCCTTCCAAAGATAAGAACAGGACTGTATCCTGTTGATCCTTCAAGCTACAGCCACTGGCAACAGGCAAGAGGTCAGTTCCCAAAGGAAACAGACATGAGAAAGTGCTTTCCCTACCTTATTTGTTACCAGACATGGAGTGGCCTCCAAATCCAAGGCTGAGTTTAATTAATTGGATTTAAGTGCCCTAGATTCTCTGGAAGGATTTGGAGGATCGCTTAGTCCATGAACAAAACTGCTCTTGTGTGAAATGTCACTGTTCACCCAAGGTAGCGTCTGTTGGGGTGTTCAATGGGCAACAGTGGAGAGTGAGGACCACCTCCACCCCAGGCTCAGCCTGAAGACATTTCTCCCCAATTCACAAATTTCATCAGTTACTCTTTATTATCTTCTTCCAGGTCTAGACACTGAGATTCCCTCAAAAATTTAACAGTTTCCAAGTTTGGCTCTTGGTTCTAATCTCACAGCTCAGATTACAGCAGGAATACAGTATTACCACTCACACAGCACTTAAGTGGTTAAGGAGAGAATAGGTCCCCTTAAAGATCAGCATGGCTGTCCATGTGTGGGGCCACAGGAGGCTGGGGAGATTTTTAATGAATATTTCGCCTCATTGTTCACTGAGGAGAGAATCATGGATGCTAAGGAAATAAGGGAAACAAGTGGGGATGGTTGTGGAGGAGGTGTCTGCAGCCTGAGATCTCATTAAGGTGGATAAATCCCTGGACCTGATCAAGTCCACCCTCGGACGTTGTGGGAGGCGAGGGAAGAAATTGCAGAGGCCCTTGCAGAGATTTTTGCTTCATCTTTAGCCACTGGTGAAGATCCAGAAGACTCGAGGGTAGCTAATGTTGTTCCATTGTTTAAGAAAGGAAGCAAAGACAAGCCAGGGAACTACAGTCCAGCGAGCCTGACATCAGTGGTAGGCAAACTATTGGAGAGGATACTGGGGGACAGGATCAACTGATATTTGGATAGTCAAGCTCTGATTAGGGATAGTCAGCATGGATTTGTGCGAGGGAAGTCATGTCTGACCAATCTTTTAGAGTTTTTCAAAGAGGTAACCAAGAGGATGGATGAGGGTAGGGCAGAGGATGTTGTCTATATGGACTTTAGTAAGGCCTTTGACAAGGGCCTGTACGGCAGGCTAGTCATGAAGGTTCGGTCACATGGGATCCATGGAGAGCTAGCTAATTGGATTCAAAATCGGCTCGATGGTAGGAAGCAGAGGGTGATGGTTGAAGGTTGTTTCTCAGCCTGGAGGCCTGTGGGTAGTGGTCTGCCACAGGAGTCGGTGCTGGGACCTTTGTTATTTGTTATTTACATAAATGATCTGGATGTGAACGTACAAGGCAGGATTAGTTAGTTTGTGGATGATACACAATTAGGAGATATTGTTGATAGCGAAGAACGTTATCAAAAATTACAGAGGGATATTGATCAGATGAGGAAGTGAGCTGAGGATTGACGAATGCAATTCAATACAGATAAGTGTGAGGGGTTGCACTTTTTAAGGTCAAACCAAGGTAGGACCTGTACAGTAAATGGTAAGGGCCTGAGGAGTGTGTGGAACAGAGGGACCTAGGGGTACAAGTACATAGTTCGTTGAAAGTGGTGTCACAGCGAGACAGGGGGGTGAAGAAGGCATTTAGCATCTGGCCTTCATTGGCCAAGGCCCTGAGTGTAGGAGTTGGGACGTTATGTTACAGTTGTATGAGGCATCGGTGAGGCCGCACTTGGAGTATTGTGTACAGTTTTGGTCTCCCTGTTATAGGAAAAACATAGTTAAACTGGAAAGGGTGCAAAGGAGATTTACGAGGATGTTGCCAGGACTAGTAGGCCTGAGTTATAGGGAGAGGTTGGCCAGGATAGGACTTTATTCCTTGGAAGGTAGGAGAATGAGGGGTGACCTTATTGAGGTGTATAAAATCGTGAGGGGCATAGATAGGGTGAATGCATATGGTCTATTCCCCAGGGATGGGGAAGTGAAAACTAGAGGACATAGGTTTAAGGTGAGAGGGGATTGATTTAAGAAGGACCTGAGGGTCAACTTCTTCACACAGAGAGTGGTGCGTATATGGAATGGGCTGCCAGTTGCAACATTTAAAACCCATTTGGATAGGTACACGGATGGGAAGGGTTTGGAGGGATATGGACCAAATGTGGGCCATTGGAACGAGCTGACTAGGCACCATGGTCAGTGTGGACCAGTTTGGGCCTATTTCCATGCTGTATTACTCTATGACTCTATAACTGCCTTAGATTTACACCCAGATCAGGGACAGCACAGGGTTAGATACAGAGTAAATTTCCCTCTACACTGTCCCCATCAAACACTTCCAGGACAGGGACAGCACGGGTTTAAGCACCGAACAAAGGTAAAGTGGATATAATCCAAACGTGTTCCTCTGTACCCTCTTCCTACTCAGATTACAGGAATGTGAATTTCTCTCCTAAACTGACACTGAGGCTGGACATTACACACTTGAGTGTAACAGTGAGACAAAAAATGGTGTTCAACCAGAGAGGTGTGGGTCTCCTTCTACCTGTCTCTGCCTGTCTGTCTGTCTGCCTGCCTGTCTGTCTGTCTATCGCTGTGACTATCTGTCTGTCTATGTGTCTGTAGCTCTACCTGTCTACCTGCCTCTCTGTCTCTCTATCTACCTATCTACTTCTCTGTCTCTCTGTCTGTCTGCCCATCTATCTGTCCCTTTATCTTTCTTTTTGTCTGTCTCTTTACCTGTCTGTCTGCCACTCTGTCTCTTTATATGTCTGTCCATCTGCCTCTCTTTCTGTCTGTCTGTCTCTCTGTCTGTCTATCTACCTGTATGTCTGTCTCTTTATCTATCCGTCTCTCTGTGTGTCTCTTTATCTATCTATCTGTCTGCCTATCTGTTTGTCTGTTTATCTGTCTCTTTATCTATCCATCTGTCTATCTGTCTCTTTATGTATCTGTCTGTCTGTCTCTTTATCCATCCATCTGTCCATCTGTCTATCTGTCTCTTTATATATCTGTCTGTCTATCTGTCTGTCTGTCTCTTTATCCATCCGTCTGTCTATATGTCTATTTATCTATCCATCCATCTGTCTGTCTGTCCCTTTATCTATCCGTCTGTCCATCTGTCTGTCTGTCTCTTTATCTATCTGTCTGTCTATCTTTCTGTCTGTCTCTTTATCTATTTGTCTGCCTATCTGTCTGTGAAATCCACAAGTCCCTCCCACTTTCAAATGTTCTGTTACAGGACACAGGTAGATGGTGCCCTCTGGTGGGTCCACACCAATCTGACAGGCCTGGCATGGAGACAGCTGTTGAGAGAGAGGGCACAATGTGGAGGGCTCTGTATCTGGCACTTTCCTCTTGATGGAGGTAAACACAGATGCTGAAACTCATTATCGCCTGCACTTTACCCATGAGGGTATTTGAGGAGCACGATCTCATACCCCACAATAAGGTTGTGGTTTAAAACTGTCAGACATCAGAGCAGAAGTAGGCCATTTAGCCCGTTGAGTCTGCACTGCCATTCAGTGAGATCATGGCTGATCTGATAATCATCAGCTGACACGGGCCATTGGAGAACCTACACTGGACACCTTGAAACACTGGAGAGGTCCCACCTGTGTGGGATTCTTCCCAAGATCCTCCAAATCAAAGGGCAGGAGAGGGAGTCCAACAGCAATGTCCTGCCCATGCCATTGAGGGGCCAGTCTATCCAAACCTTCCCCACTGCACGGCCTGTGTCACATGTGAGCCTGATCCCGGGTTCCCAATGAGACTGCTCAACTCGGAGACTCCCAGGAGGATGACAGGAAACACTTTTGGAACATCCTCAAGGCTTCCCTGAAGAGATCAAACATCCCCTGATGACCCATGGAGACCCTGGCCTGTGAACAACCAAAACAGAGAAAGTTCACCCAGGAAGACCCCTAGGACATTGGGAGACTCTTATCAGGAAGATGCGGAGCTGAAGAGGAGCTGTCAGAGGGAACGGCATAAATGCGCAATCACCCACCAACCTAACCCTCCAAATGGAGCAGAGCCTGCAGATCATCCTAGAAGGCATCGAACCCTGACTGGGAACAAGTCCCCCTCAGTCCCAGCTGAGGAAACAGCTTTCAGCTCAGTGCCAAGTCAAAGGCTTGGGGTTCAATAGTGAACTCTTGGAGGAAAATTACAATGTCCACGCATTTCCTCATTTGGTCCAGCATTATAAAACACAGTCATGTACAGGCTGAAGGAAAGCAGCCTGTCCCTGGCTCCAGCATTAAGCCCATCGGGAGGGGCATGGGTCACTGGGTGGGCTCAGTACGTCACCGTTTCTCACACCTCAGTGAGGACGCTCTGGGATCGCGACCTGAGTAGATTATCTGACTGACACTCAGAGTGCAGCACTGCCAATGGGGTGCCTCCTTTCAGCTCAGACCTTAAACAAGCACCTCCTCTCCCTTTTCAGGTGAATGTGAAATATTCTCAAAGACTGATGGAAGTTAGTAAAATTTTTGCTTGCTCATGGGACAAGGGCATCGCTGGCTGGGCCCAGCATTTTTTGCTCGTCCCTAGTTGCCCCTTGAGAAGGTGGTGATGAGCTGCTTTTTTGAACCACTGCAGTCCGTGTGCTGTAAGTTAAACGCACAATGCCCTTAGAAATATAGAAACAGAGAAAATATGAGCAGGAGGAGGCCATTTGGCCCTTCAAGCCTGCTCCGCCATTCATTATGATCTTGGCTGATCATCCAATTCAACAGCCTGTTCCCACTTTCCACCATTCCCTTTGATCCCAATAGCCCAAGGTACTTTATCGCCTCTTTGAAAACACAAGTGTTCCAGGATTTTGACCCAGCGACAGTGAAGGAACGGCAATATATTTCCAAGTCAGGATGGTGAGTGGCTCGGAGGGGAACTTGCAGGGGGTGGTATTCCCATGTATCTGCTGCCCTTGTCCTTCTAGATGGAAGTGGTCGTGAGTTTGGAAGGTGCTGTCTGAGGATCTTTGGTGAATTTCCACAGTGCGTCTTGTGGATAGTACACACTGCTGCTACTGAGCGTCGGTGGTGGAGGGAAGGGATGCTTGTGGATGTGGTGCCAATCAAGCGGCTGCTTTGTCCTGAAGTTGGAACATCATGTTGCCGCATTGGTGAGACCAGTTTTAGAATACTACATACAATTCTAGTCGCCCTGCTATAAGAAGGATGTTGTTAAATTAGAAAGGGTACAGAAAAAATGACAAGGATGTTGTCGAGACTGGAGGGATTGAGTTATAAGAAGAGGCTGGATAGATCATGAGGGGGCATGGATTGGGTGAATAGTCAAGGTCTTTTTCCCAGGGTAGGGAAGCCCAAAACTAGATGGGCATAAAAGAGACCTAAGGGGAAACTTTTTCACACAGAGGGTGGTGCGTGTATGGAACGAGCTGCCAGAGGAAGTGGTAGGGGTTGGTACAATTACAACGTTTAAAACACATTTGGACAGGTACGTGGATCAGAAAGGTTAGTGGAATATGGGCCAAACGCAGGCAAATGGGACTAGCTGGGTTTAGGGAACCTGCTCGGCACAGACGAGTTGAGCCGAAGGGTCTGTTTCCGCGCTGTATGACCCTATGGCTGTGAGATTGAGTGATTATGTGAAGGGTTCTGAAAGGGTTCATGTAGTGTGATATCTTAATTACTACCCAATATGATGATGATATATGGACTTGTGGGGGAGTGGGGGGGGTGAATGGCTCAGGAGCTTGAAGGGGATCAAACCTGAGATCCAGCCTCCCTTATTGCATCAGCATCAATGTTGATCACACCTGTACAGATGGTAAGTAGATGCCTCTGTGAAATCATCGCCTTGTTGTTTAAGACAAGAGCCTCGTCTTATTTGGCTACCAAGTGGTTCTCTGGGCTAGTCAGGTCCTGTCAATCCCCAGCTGAAAAAGCGGATGGGGGCTTTCACATTTCCCTGATAATGTCTGGAGAGACGGCCACTCGGAAAACAGTTTGCTTCAGTCACGAGAACAGAAGTTGCTGGAAAAGCTCAGCAGGTCTGGCAGCATCTGTGGAGAGAAAGTCAGAGTTAACTTTGTGGGTCCAGTGACCCGTCCTCAGAACTGATGGTGGCTGAGAAAATGTCGGTTTTTATGCAGGAGACAGGGTCGGGGAGAGGGGGTAAGAAGTAAATGTCAGGTGGAGAAACAATAGCTGCTCCTGTCATCTGCAGCAATATTTATCCCCTAAACCAGGCCCATGTGAACAGAGATAACAAGCATGGGGCTGGATGAACACAGCAGGCCAAGCAGCATCATAGGAGCAGGAAAGCTTGACGTTTCGGGCCTAGACCCTTCATCAGAA
>JAHRHZ010000145.1:92263773-92281598 GCA_024137785.1 Ginglymostoma cirratum | reverse complement strand
CACACACACACACACACACACACACACCCTCTCTCTCACACACACACACACACACACACACACACCCTCTCTCTCACTCACACACACACACACACACACACACACCCTCTCTCTCACACACACACACACACACACACACACACACACACACTCATTGTTATGACAACAGGTCAGAAACCTGAACTGCTTATGGACCTAAAGAACTTCTAAGTTCGACATATTTTTTGAAACAATACTGGTACAAAAGGTGATTACTTTTATAAACTCAGTGACTGTCTGGCAGATATAGAATGACACAAAGTCGAGGAAACCTCAAACAGAAAGACTGTAAAGGAAGAGATAATGAGCGGCTGACTTCCCTCCTTCTGTCAGTCAGAACCAATAATAAAAACAGAATGTGCTTGACCAATTCAGCAGATTTGGCAGCATCTGTGGAGAGAAAACAGCAGTAACATTTCAGGTCCAGTGACCCTTCCTCAGAACTGGTTGTAGCTGGGAAAAAGTTGGTATGTACCCTGAAGGTGGGGTAAGGGGGAGGGAATGATACATAGAACATAGAACACGTCAGCCTTCCTGCTCCTCTGACGCTGCTTGACCTGCTGTGTTCATCCAGCTCTACACCTTGTTACCTCTTAACACAGAACAGTACAGCACAGTACAGGCCCTTCGGCCCACCATGTTGTGCCGAACTTTTACCCTAAACCTAAGGTCTATCTAACCTACACCCCTACCTTATACTATCATCCATATGCCTATCTAATAGCCGCTTAAATGCTCCTAATGAGACCTAATCCACCACCGTCTCCGGCAATGCATTCCACGCCCCGATCACTCTCTGAGTAAAGAACCTACCTCTGACGTCTCCCCTGTATCTACCTCCACTCACTTTAAAACTATGCCCCCTCGTAATAGCTACCTCCACCCTAGGAAAAAGTCTCTGGCTGTCTACTCTATCTATACCTCTGATCATTTTGCACACCTCTATCAAGTCACCTCTCATCCTTCGTCATTCTAAAGAGGAAAGCCCTAGCTCTCTCAAATCGTAAGACCTTCCCTTCATTCCAGGCAACATCCTGGTAAATCTCCTGTGCACAGTTTCTAACGCTTCCACATCTTTCCTGTAATGAGGCGACCAGAACTGGACACAATACTCCAGATGTGGCCGAACCACAGGAGCAAGCAATAGATGGAGACAGAGCCCGAACAGAGTTGGGTAAACAAAGAAACAGATAATAGTCAGCCAGGGAGAAAGCTCTGATGAAGAGTCATCTAGACTAGAAACATTCGCTACTGGCTCTCCATGGATGTGGCTGACCCACTGTGATCTCCAGCATTTGTTGTTTTCAGGTCACGGGAGAAAGTGCTAAAATTCAAACGCTAAAATTATTGAATTCAATATTGAGTCCTGAAGGCTGCAGGGTTCCCAAGTGGAAAATGAGGTGCTGTTCTTCCAGCTTGTGCTGAGTTTTACTGGAGCACTGCAGCAAGCCTGAGACAGAGATGCTGGCCAGGAAACATCGTGGTGTGTTGAAGTGGCAGGCAACTGGAAGGTCTGGGTTATTTTTTTGCGAACAGACCATAGATGTCTTGCCAAGTCTGTGTCTCGTCTCCCTCTTGCAGAGGAGACCACATTCTCATCTCCAGCAGACATCTTTCTGTTTTACCCTGCTGGGTATTTACAGAAAAAGGGGTTAAAGAGTGACTAAGACCCTGTGTCAATGGAAGACAGTCAGAAATGTTAAACATCTAATCGAACTGGTTTGGAGGGAATGATGCCATAATGGTATTGCTACTGCATGAATAACGCAGACAGCCAGAGAATGCTCCAGGGAGCCAGGTTCAGATGAGAAGAACTAGAACCAGGAGAAGGCCACTCAGCCCCTTGAGCTTGCTGCAGCATTTAATACGATCATGGCTGATCTCATCTCGGCCTCAACCCCACTTTCCAACCCACTCCCCATTACCTTTCAACCCATTACTAGTTAATAATTAGGTGCCCAGAACGCAACACAATACTCCAAATGTGGTCGGACCAATGATTCTCAATCCCTCAGGAACACTACTCCCAACTCCTCTTCAGTCTGAGAAATACCCATCTATACCTCACCCCCGCCTCTGTTTCTGATTCTTTAGCAAACTTCTAGTCCATGCTTCCAAGGACCCATCAATCCCAAACATTACTAATTTTCTAACCAACCTTCCATGTGGCACTATTTGAAATGCTTTCTGAAAGTCCAACCATATACCACCCACGGCACCGCCCTCATCCACTGCCTGTGTCACCTTGTCAGAGAGCTCAATTAAATCTGTCAGGCATGACCAGCCCTTGACAAAGCCATGTTGACTGTCTAGTATTAATTTATTTTTTCTCTAAGTGTATATTTACCATATCCCATGTTATGGCTCCATCAGTTTTCCCATTATTGATGTCAAGCTGCCGGGTCTGTAGTCTCCTGGGTGATCCATTATATTATACGATTTTCCGTTGTACACCATCTCCCTGGTGCTACACTCATCCATGGAACACCTTGATAACAAGGACACCTACATCAGACTCCTATTTATTGTCTTTAGCTCCAGCTTCAGTACTATAATTGCAACTAAACTCATCTCCAAACTCCGAGACATAGGATCGTTGACTCTCTGGATCGTTGACTTCCTGATCTGCAGGCAGCAATCAGTTAGAGACAACACCTCTATCACTATATTGAACTATGGAAACAATTGGTTGACTCCTTTCTAGATTTCTGACCATGAACCTCTTACAATTCTTACAACCTAAACCTTCTCACGTTTAGGGACTTGAGGATCTCTTGGTAAACTCTCCCGGCTTGGAAGCTTCACAGTCTGGGAATGATGGCTGAAGTGATCGGTCCTCCTTCGACAGTGTGGCATTCCCTCAGTACTGACCCTCTGATAGTGTGACACTCCCTCAGCACTGACCCTCTGACAGTGCGGCGCTCTCTCAGCACTGACTTCCGACAGTGCCCGCTCCCTCAGCACTGACCCTCCGACAGTGCGGCACTCCCTCAGCACTGACCCTCCGACAGTGCAGCACTCCCTCAGCACTGACCCTCCGACAGTGCGGCACTCCCTCAGCACTGACCCTCCGACAGTGTGGCATTCCCTCAGTACTGACCCTCCGACAGTGCAGCACTCCCTCAGCACTGACCCTCCGACAGTGCGGCACTCCCTCAGTACTGACCCTCCGACAGTGCAGCGCTCCCTCAGCACTGACCCTCCGACAGTGAGGCACTCCCTCAGCACTGACCCTCCGACAGTGCGGCACTCCCTCAGCACTGACCCTCCGACGGTGCGGCACTCCCTCAGTACTGACCCTCCGACAGTGCGGCGCTCCCTCAGTACTGACCCTCTGACAGTGCGGCGCTCCCTCAGCACTGACCCTCTGACAGTGCGGTGCTCCCTCAGCACTGACCCTCTGACAGTGTGGCACTCCCTCAGCACTGACTCTCCGACAGTGCGGCACTCCCTCAGCACTGACCCTCCAACGGTGCGGCACTCCCTCAGTACTGACCCTCTGACGGTGCGGCGCTCCCTCAGTACTGACCATCTGACGGTGCGGCGCTCCCTCGGTACTGACCGTCCCGAGGATGGGGTTATGTGTGACCCTCCCAAGGATGGGGGTATGTATGCCGATCAATGTGTATGAGGTTGTGTGGCCATAGAGACTGAGGCTGAGGGATAATAATGAGTCGAAATGGGTGGATGTTTCGGGTGGTGGGATACTCATGAGAGGCTTGTGTTGGAGGGTAGCTGTTGAGGGGGTCCAATGGCAGCAATGGGGCGTATCGGGGTGTAATGAGAGGCTTCAGGCAGAGTTGTTCGAAGTTGAGATAGGGATGAGGGGGCCGGGGTGAATGCGTCGAGGCTGCTGGGTGCTGAGTTGATAATTCACTATAAACAGCTCCTTGAGACGAGTGAAGATGTTGATAATGTCTGTGATGACTGTAGTTGGGGGAATCAATCAGACTGGCTCTAGTTATGTTAGTAATCCCTTCGGTAATAGTAGGGAGTATTTTTGCTGCTTTTCTGGGGATGAGCGAAGTGTTTTATTAATCTGCCTTCCGTGCCCAAATTGTAATTTATTTCTCAGTATCACACAATGGCCATGTCTGTTACCGACTAACCACTGAAATTAACCATTAACCATTCCCTGGCAACTGGTAAAGTATTACTAGGTATTCGGTTAAACGAGGAAGTGATTAGTTTCTCTCTCTGGGTGACCAGGAAAGTTACTAGTTTTCTTGTGGTAACTGGTAATGAGGGATTAGTTAGTGTATGTTATACCCCAGGACGCCTGGTCAATTTCTCAGTGCTTCTGTTATTGAAAGGTTAATGAGGTGAGTGGCTGGGTTTTTGTGTTCTGCTGTTTTGTTCCAGCTTGTTTACTAAGCCAACGTTCTGCTCTCAAACATCTGTGCTTCAGGAGTTGTGCTCACTCGGGTGGAATGTTCAGACGGTAGAACATCAAACAAACACGAAGGAATATCAGGGGCCTTCGAGAGGCAACACTCCCCAACCCTCCACCCACCACCACACAGACTCGACAGAAACTGAACACCAGCTCTACCCTGTCCTCTCCATCCATGACATTCACTCTCTCTCTTGCTGCCTTCATGTTAGGTTCGGCCTATATTCACTAGAATTTAGAAGAATGAAGGGGAGTATCTCAGAAACCTATAAAATTCTAACAGGACTAGACAGAGTGAACACAGGGAGGATATTCCTCATGACCAGGGAGCCCAGAACCAGGGGTCACAGTGTAAGGTCTTTTGGGACTGAGATAAAGAGAAATGTCTTCACCCAGAGAGTGACAATTCTCTGCCACAAATAACAGTCGAGGCCAAAACTTGAATGTTTTCAAAAAGGAATTAGCTACAGTTCTTTGAGATAAAGGGATCAAAGAATCTGGGGAGAAAGCGGGAACAAGGGACTGGGGAGTCCCCTGAGGAGTTCTGAGGAAGGGTCACCGGACCCGAAACAGGACCTGAAACGTTAACAAGGTGTAGAGCTGAATGGACACAGCAGGCCAAGCAGCATCAGAGGAGCAGGAAAGCTGATGTTTCGGGCCTAGAACCTTCTTCCAAAATGTTAACTCTGTTTTTTCCTTCACAGATGCTGCCAGGCCTGCTGACCTTTTCCAGCAACTTTGTTTTTGAACAGGGGACTGAGTTGGATGATCGGCCATGATCATAACAAATGGTCAAGTAGCCTTGAAGGGCCGAATGGCTGATTCTTGCTCCTATTCTCTATACTTTGATGTTTGTTTCTCTCTGTTCCAATCTTTAATGTTTACTGTCTCTGCCTCTGTGTCTCCCACTCTCTTGCTATTCTGTCATCTTTGCCTGTGTTTTCCTGCATAGCTTGCTCACAGCAACATCAAGCTGAATCAGATGAGACTATATTTATTTGCATGTGTTTCTCTTAGCCAATGCGAATCTTTTACAATCCTGGCACATCCCAGTTCACAATGATTCCTTCAGAATGACCGAAAAGGGGATGTAAGAGAGGAATTTTCCCAACTGTCCATCCCTCCATCCAACAGTTTTCCTCACAGCAGAGAAGGTCGAGGAAATTTCATGCTGAAATCATGAGGGATTTTGATGAAGAAAATGAGGATAAACTGTTTCCCAGGGACAGGAGAGTCAGGAACCGGGGAGACAGATCAAAGAGAACCAGAAAAAGAGTCAGGGTGGTTTTTTTTTTTCCTTTACTCATTCACGGGATGAGGGCATCACTGGCCAGGCAGCATTTATTGCCCATCCCTAATTGCCCAGGGGGCAGTTAAGAGTCAACCACATTGCTGTGGGTCTGGAGTCACATGTAGGCCAGACCAGGTAAGGATGGCAGTTTCCTTCCCTAAAGGACATTAGTGAACCAGATGGGTTTTTCCAACAATCGACAATGGATTCACGGTCATCATTAGATTCTTAATTCCAGATAGTTTATTGAATTCAAATTCCACCATCTGCCGTGGCTGATTTGAACCCAGGTCCCCAGAACATTATCTGGGTCTCTGGATTAATAGTCCTGCGGTAATACCATTAGGCCATCGCCTCCCAATAGTCTTGCTTATGCAGCGATGTGTGATCTGGGACACACTGCCTGAAAAGGCAGTGAAAATAAGCTCAATAGAAACTTTCCAAAGGAAATTGAAGAAATACTTAAAGAGGAACATTTTGGGGAGGTGATGACCCAGTGCTGTTAGTGCTAATGTTCTGGGGACATGGGCTTGAATCGCACCATGGCAGATTGGGGAATTTAAATTCAATTTTTTTAAAAAACTGTCATTAAGAGTCTAATGATGGCCATGAAACCATTATCAGGATAGTCCGTCTGGGTCACTAATGTCAATCAGGGAAGGAAATCTGCTGTCCCTATCCAGTCTGGCCTACACGTGACTCCAGACCCACAGCAATGTGGTTGATTCTTCTCAGAGGCAATTAGGGACGGATAATAAATGCTGGCCTAGCCAGTGATGCCCACATCCCATGAATGAGTAAAACGATATAAATCAGCAGATGATGTGGAGAGGGATTAATCGGGGAGCTCTTTCAAAGACACAGCATCAGGACAAAATGGGCTGAATGGCCTTTCTGTGCTGTAGCCACTCTGTGATTCTCATTAGCCCGGGTTATGATCTGTGTTTGTATCTCTCTCAGAAGATTACACAGTTCCAGAATGGTCTAGGCACATCTGTATCATGAGGTATATCATAACTACATGAATGGATTCTCCAAGGACAGTACTGAGGGGGTACAGCACTGTCAGAGGCTCTGTCTTTCAGAGCGGATGTTAAACCACTGAGAGCCATCTACCTTCCCAGTTTGACCTGAAAGGTCTCACAGCTGGGGAGCTCTCCCCAATGTTCAGCATCATATTAGACTCACAATCATTAGACACTCAATCATTAGAAATTTAATGGCCAATTTAATGCACAGAAAGCTCCCACATGCAGCAATGGGAGCAACCTGTGCAGTTAGCAGTGCTGTTTGAAGGGTAACTAATTGGTCCACTATGCTGTGCTTCTAGTGGGATCTTCTGTGTTTCTGTGGGAAGCTCAATACCTTGGCCAAAGTGTGGCACCTTAATGACAACACTACAGCATTCCCTCAGCCCGGGTTACAGGTTCAACTTTCTGAAGTGGGTTATAAACCCACAATTTCTGAATCAGAGGCGAAAATAAAACTCATCGAACCGCAGCTGAGAAGGCAACCAGCTGGAGAAGGCAGGAGAATGTAGTTGAGGAATATATCAGCCACGATCAAATGGTGGAACAGACTCATTGGGCTGAATGGCCTAATTCTGCTCCTATGTCTTGTAGGCTATCACCTCCCACCATTCCTTCCCTGTTTCTGCCCTGCCTCATCATTAAAGAGTTTCAATTCCACACAGTATATAGCTAAATGGACAAGTTGTCGCTATTTCACAGATTAGATAAACAGCTCATAGAAACATGAGAAATAGGAGCAGGTGTAGGCCATTCGGCCCTTCAAGCCTGCTCCACCATTCAATACGATCATGGCCAATCATCCAACTTGGTCCCCTGTTCTTGCTTTCTCCCCCATAACCTTTGATCCCTTTCCACCTAGGAACGATATCAAACTCCTTCTTTAAAACATTTCATGTTTCATGTTTCATGTTCAACTGTGGCAGAGAATTCCACAGGCTCTCCACTCTCTGGGTGAAGACATTTCTCCTCATCTCAGTCCTAAATGGCTTACACCATATCCTTACACTGTGACCCCCTGGTTCTGTACTCCCCGCTCATCGGGAACATCTTTCCCGAGTTTGTCCTGTCTAGTCCTGTTAGAATTCTGCAGGTTTCTCTGAGATCTCCCCCTCATTCTTCTAAACTCCAGTGAATATAGCCCCATAGACCTGGTCTCTCTTCACATGGCAGTGCTGCCATCCCAGGAATCAGTCTGGGAAACCTTTGCTGCTCTCCCTCCATCACCAGAACATCCTGGTACAGAGACCAAAACACCACAGCTCCTCCCAATCACGAATGTCAATGCTACCATTCTTCAAAGAGAGTTTCAGAGTGTCTTTGTCTTCGTCCAGAACATTGATAATTTGACAGTAAGAGTAAGGAGGCCTGGCACTTTTTAACATTCCGACACTGTGCCCACTCCATTGAAGTTGGTTTCGCTGGAATTTTGTCTGAATGCTACTGAAGCTGACTTCAAGGATGATGTGGGATTTGTTTGACCATCCTTCTATTGGGCGTGGCAACATTTTTAGAGTCATAGAGCTGTTAGAGCAAAGAAAGAGGTCCTTTGGCCTATCGTATCTGTGCCTATCCACAAACGTCTATCCATTCTGAACTCATTTTCCAGCACTTGGCCCATAACCTTGGTGGCTGGAGAAATTTCTCATTGATACACAGGTGAAAGTTTCATTGCAGTGCAGGAGCAAGCTGAGGACAACTCTTCTTTCCACTCAGACATTCATTGACATGGGCAGGCCTTTAGTGTCAAACACTCACAGCTGTTGTTTGCAGAAGGACACAGCTGATCCAGTGTTCGATGCTCCCATCAATCGTGGCCTTTTTAGGGAAAGTGTCTGCCAAGGTACGGGCCATGTTCAACATATTCCAGACTCTCACCTTCAGCATATTTAGAGCTGGAATATTCAGCTGACCAGGTCTGGGTTAATACTACGTTTGTTTTGGTAACACTCAGGACAGGCCATGTCTGTTGTTTGCAGAATTGAAGAGATCAAGAGTGCCGTGCAGATCTGGATGAGATAGGGCAATGACACTGCAATCATTTGCGGACTGTATGCTTCTTGCAATCAGTTTGGATTTTTTTGGCACAGACACAACTGAGATCAAAGAGTTATCCACCTAAGCAGCATGGGGGAAGGGGCTGTGGTTTGCGCGGGAGCTGGTAGCATTGTGGTAACGTCACTGGAACGGTAACCTGGAGACCTGATCTAATGCTCTCTGGGACAAAAGTTCAAATCTCTCCAGAGCAGGTGGTGGGGTTTGAAATCAATTGAGCCAGAATCAAAAGTCAATATCAGAAATGATAAAGCTATCATTCGCTGTCCTTCAGAAACCCATCTGGTTCACTAATGTCCTTTAGGAAAAGAAACTGCCATCCTTACCTGGTCTGGCCTACATGTGACTCCACACCCACAGCAATGTGGTTGACTCTTAACTTCCCTCTGAAATGACCTAGCAAGCACTCAGTTCAAGGGCAGAAAACAGCTGGCCTTGGCAACTATGTTCACATCCCATGAAATAATAAAAATAGTCATTTGGTGGCAACAGAACCTTGAGACACACTTTGTCAAAATTGTTATTACCATACTCCTCAGGACAATTCACAAGAAATTCCAAACTGAAGGAAATCAATTTTTACACAATATGAGAGGAGAGTGCTGAATGGTTGGTAAATGGACTCTGATAAGTACAACCATTGCCATGGGGAATGCACCAGTCAGATGATGACTGACAGTTAACTGCCAAGTTAAACTTGTTTACATTTAAACCAGGCAGGTAGGTTTTGATTGGTCAGGGCATCGCCCTGGTAAATGAACAGAGAATCGCGGTCGCCTATTTGTGGAGTTGAAACAGACACAGAGCATGGACATGTTCTTTCTGTCTGCAATGAACAAGGCCTGGACCACTTGTCAATCAGCCAGCACTCTCCTACAATCTATATGTCATTTCCCTTTACATTGGTAATTCTTGCAAATTGTCCTGACGTGTGCAATTCGAACAGCTTTGACAAAATGGGTTCCTTTCCGGCAAAGCTCAAGAATAAACATTACTGACCTGAGAGAGCAGTTAATCTTTGTTGAGATGAATAGCCGGTGCCAGGCAGATTGTAAATACAGTGGGGACTACCATACTGCCTTGCTTTGATGCCAGTCTACGTTTTGAAAGCAGGGTCTGAGGAAGGGTCACTGGAATCAAAACATTAACTGTGATTTTTTTCTTCACAGATGCTGCCAGGCCAGCTGAGATTTTCCAGCAACTTCTGATTTTGTTCTTATGTTTTGAAGGCGTCTGTCTCAGATCTCCCACTCAAGATGGCTGCAGCCCAATTATCATAAAGTCATTGGAGGATTGTGGTGAAGGTTCTGGGATGTCAAAAACTTTGGAGCCCAATCCACAGAGCCTCGCAGTTTACCCAATCAATCCTTTGCTCGGTTTGACTGTTGCAATGAAGAGTTGGTGAGTGCTGTTCCTGACATTCTCCCTGGATTGGTCTAGCTGTGGAAGTGGATTCTTTCGGAAATTCTAAAGCCACCCTGTGTATAAGGTAGGGGTGGAAGTTGGTTAGGCCTTGGGATTAGGGTAAAAGTTCGGCACAACATCATGGGCCGAAGGGCCTGTACTGTTCTATGTTCTATGTGTCACTGGCAGGGTTTCATCACTCACAGGAACTAGGTGATTGAGGACTTTCCGTGCTATGGCCTAGACGGAAAACCTTGAATGTTCCCACAGTATAATTAAATTCCCATGTTGAAGACAGTAACAACGGCCCATTCCTGAGATCAGTGCGGGTGAGCGAGGGAAATGACGTCCTTTCTTCTTCCAGTTCCACAGGGAGACGGATGGGAGCCTTGTTGTTAGTAAAAGCCACGAGTTTTGTCGACTTTTGTTCTCTCTGTTTGGTTGATTGTGGGAGCTCTCCTATTGTTGGTCATCCTGCTCTGGTGGATTCTACCACAGCGCACTAGGGAGGGGCTTCACGCGCATCAGCTGTGGGCGCATGCTTGTTGAAAATGTTCCTCCCAGCGTCCTTAAACCCGTGCTCTCTGCTTCTCAATCCTTCCACCTGTGGCTACAGCTTCTCCCTATCCACTCTGTCTAGACCCCTCCTGATTTTGAACGCCTCAATCAGATCTCCTCTCAACATTCTCTTCATCAAACAGTCTGTCCACATTCACTGACACTTCCTTACCCTATTTAGCAGCCTCCTGTGCTACACCATGTCTAAGGCCTTCTGGAAATCCAAATAGATCACATCCACCGGCTCTCCTTTGTCTAACTTGTTTGTTACCTCCTCAAAAGAATTCTAACAGATTGGAGACCACAAGTAGGATATTGTGTGCAGTTTTGGTCTCCTTTTCCGAGGAAGGATGCTCTTGCTGTCGAGGGAGCACAGCGAAGGTTTACCAGGCTGATTCCAGGGATGGTGGGACTGACATATGAGGAGAGAATGATTAAGTTGGGATTGTTTTTGCTGGAGTTCAGATGAATGAGGGGGCATCTCATAGAGACTTATAAAATTCTAACAGGACTGGACAGGATAGATGCAGGGAGGGTGTCCAGAACCAGGGGTCACAGTATGAGGATTCGGGGTAGACCATTTAGGATAGAGATGAGGAGACATTTCTTCACCCAAAGAGTGGTGAGCCTGTGGGATTCGTTACCACAGGAAGCAGTTGATGCCAAAACATTGAATGTATTCTAGAGGTGACTAGATACAGCACTTGGGGCGAATGGGATCAAAGGTTACGGGGAGAAAGCAGGATTAGGCGATTGAGTTGGACGATCAGCCATGATCGTGAAGAATGGCAGAGCAGGCTCGAAGGGCTGAATGGCCTCCTCCTGCTCCTATCTTCTATGTTTCTACGTCAGGCATGACCTTCCCTTGACAAAGCTATGCTGACTCAGCCCTATTTTACCTTGCATTCCCAAGTACTCCACCATCTCATCCTTTATAATGGACCCTAAAATCTTACCAATGACCAAGGTCAGGCTCAGCGGCCTATAGTTTCCAACTTCTGCCTCCCTCCTTTCTTGACCAGGGCTGTTACATTAACCATTTCCCAATTCTCTGGGATCCTCCCTGACTCCAGTGATTTCTGGAAAATCACAACCAGTGCCTGTACAATGTCCTCAGCCATCTCCATCAGAACCCTGGGGCACAGTCCATCTGATCCGGGTGATTTATCTACTGTCAGACCTTTCAGCTTCCCCACCACCTTCTCCTTAGTGATGGCCACTACACACCCCACCACCTTCTCCTTAGTGATGGCCACTACACACCCCACTGCCCCTGAACCTCTTGACATTCTGGTACACTGATGGTGTCTTTCATCATGAAAACTGATACCCAGTACATATTCTGATCCTCCACCATTTGTTTGCTCCCCATTATTGCTTCTCCAACCTCGTTTTCCAATGGCCTGACGTTCACTCTTGCCCTGACTCACCTTTTAGATAATCTAAAAAAACCTCTTACAATCTTCTTTTACATTACGAGTTAACTTATTCTCATATTTCCAAAACATTCCAAGATGGCAGTGGAGCAGAATTCCTCAGTAGGAGCTCATCTGCTCCATCCATTTTTCTTTTACTTATATTTTTATTTTTTATTCATTCTTACTTCTTACCTCCTGTCCTTCAGCCTCCAGTGAAGTCATTGTGGAGCCCCCACTGCAGCTCAGACTCACAGCCTCAGCACAGATTCCTGGCCTCGGCTCCGAATCCCGGCCTCAGCTCTGACTCCCAGCTTCGGCTCCGCCTCCAGGCCTCAGCGCGGACTCCCGGACTCAGATCCGACTCCCGGCCTCGGCGCCGCCTCCAGGCCTCGGCTCCGATTCCCGGCCTCGGCTCCGATTCCCGGCTTCGGCACGGACTCCCGGCCGCGGCTCTGACTCCTGGCCTCAGCTCTGATTCTCGGCCTCGGCGCGGAACTCCAGCCTCGGCGCCATCTCCCGGCCTCAGTGCGGACTCCCAGCCTCAGCGCAGATTCCCGACTTCGAGGCGAATCCAGAGCAGACAGCTGGCACTCCCGGCCTCAAGTGCCAATAGGTCCAGCCTGGCACATTCTGGAGGCGAGACCCGGTGCTGTTTGAAGGTGAGCCCTGGCACGGCCTGGAGGCGAACCGCAGTGTGGACACGAAGTGGGGACCAGCGCGGACTGGGTTGGAAGGAATGTTATTCGGAAAATTTTATTTCTTTATTTATCTAATTTACTCCTATGATTTTGTACTTTTGTACCTGAGAAGATGTGAAGGTCTGCAATGTTAGACTTTTAATTTTGTATTTTTTTCTGAAGTTTTTGTACATAAGAGTCTGTACCTAGATAACTTGTGCCTAAAATGGTGCCGTAAGTGGTCACTTGTAAACTTTTCATTTGACTCATGAGTACATGTGACAGTAAAGCTAATTCTAATTTCATCTTCTCCATCACCCCATGTTTATGCTTTAAAAGTTATCCTCTGCTGGTTTTTAAAGGCTTCCCAATCCTCACCACATTATATACATTTTTCTTTCGCTTTTATGTTATCCCTGACTCCCCTCATCAGTCATGTTACCTTGTCCTCCCCTGACAGCATGAGGTAAACATGGCTGACAAGGCTAGTCTCTCCTTCCTTGGGATGAATTTCTGCTGTGCCTCCTGAATTAGCCCCAGAAACACCTGCCTTTGCTGCTCCACCATCTTCCCTGCTCAGCTCCCCTTCCAATCGACTCTGCTCAGCTCCTCCCTCGTGTCTTTGTAGTTACCTTTACTCAGTTGTGATACCATTACATCTGATTCCAGCTTCTCCCTCTCAAACTGCAGGGTCAATTCTATCATGTTATGGTCACTGTCCCCTAGGGGCTCCTTCACCCTATACTCCCCAAGTCAAGTCTGCCTCATTAAACATCACCAAACCCAGTCTGTGTGCTAGTGAGCTGTATCACAAGCTGCTCCAAGAAATCCTCCCATAGACATTCCATGAATTCCTTTTCTTGAGCTCTGCTACCAACCTGACTTTCCCAGTCCACTTCCATATTGAACTCCCCCATGATTATTGTAACAGTGCCTTTCTTACATGCTTTTTCTCTCTCCTGATTTATTTTCTTCCCCACATCCTGTACACAACTCCCATTAGGGTCTTTTTCCTTTTGCAGTTCCTCAATTCTACTTACACAAATTCTACACCTTCTGACTCTATGTCACTTCTCATTATTGATTTAATTTCACTTCTTAATAACAAGGCAGCCCTGTCCCATCTATTCATCTGCCTGTCCTTTTCATAATGATTTCAGTTCAGCGATACGCACACATGTTCCAGGCTGACACTCCCAACGCAGTACTGAGGGAGTGCTGCATTGTCAGAGAAGTCCTGTTTTTGCCTCGGAGGAAAAGAAAGGAAATTGTCCGTTATCCTGGCCAATGTTAATCCCACAACTAGTGTCACTTTAGGGGAAGTGGTCATTTGGTGGAAATGTCCCCTCTTACCCTAAATTGTCACCCTCCTAGGTGAGGAGGGATGAACTTCTTGAGTCATCCATACCTACCATTGATTTTGTTGGTCAAAACAAGATTGAAAAGTATCCCCTCCCTTAAGGGTTCAATTCTCTCCGATTAAATCAATTTATATTTTAAAAGGAGCCAATTACACAAGGCTTCCTTGAATCAACAGAAGAGTGAGTTTATTAATTACTAAAAAGAAATAATGACACAACTCAAATACAGATCAAAAATGGACATTAATCCAAACAAGATAAATTAAAAAATGTACAATTATCTCTGGGTCATTCATAGAGTCATGGAGTCATAGAGCTGTACAGCACAGAAACAGACCCTTTGGTCCAACTTGTCTATGCTAACCAGATATCCTAAATTAATCCAGTCCCATTTGCCAGCATTTGGCCCATATCCCTCCAAACGCTTTCTACTCGTAACCCATCCAGATGCCTTTTAAATGTTAATTGTACCAGCATCCACCACTTCCTCTGGCAGCTTGTTCCATACACGCATCACCCTCTGTGTGAAATAGTTGCCCTTTAAGTTCCTTTTTAAATCATTCCCTCTCACCCTAAGCTGGGAAAATGACCTTGGCTATTCACTCTATCCATGCCCCTCATGTTTTTATAAGCCTCTGTAAGGTTACCCCTCAATCTCCGACATTCCAGGGAAAATATCCCCAGCCTATTCAATTTCTGCTTATTGTTCAAACCCTCCGAGCCTGGCTACATCCTTGTAAATCTTTTCTGCACCCTTTCAAGTTTAACAACATCTTTCCTGACCAGAATTGGATGCAATTTTCCAAAAGTGGCCTAACCAATATATATTCACAACATGACCTTCCAATTCCTTTACTCAATGCACTGACTAATAACTGCAAGTGTACCAAACACCTCCTTCACTATCTTATCTATCTGTGACTGCACCTTCAAGGAACTATGAACCTGCATTCCAAGGTCACTTTGTTCAACAACTCTCCCCAGAACTTTATAATTAAGTGTATAATTCCTGCCCCAACTTGTCTTTCCAAAATGCAACATGAAGACTAAATCGTGAACTTTTGATTGTCAAGCAATTGATTGTCTTCACAGGTTTATTAAAATGCTTTAGCCCTGTTTCCTTTTGATAGTCGTAGCACTTAGAGCATGATAATTCATTTTATTCTGTTCGGTTTCCAGGCTGGCAAACTTCTAGATCTTGTTCAGAGTGGTAGATTCTGTTACCTACAATACAGGGGTGACGAGTGGGTGGCTCTTCATTGATCACCTTCACAGCACACTAGTGCTCAAAACCAAGATAACAAGCATGGGGCTGGATGAACACAGCAGGTCAAGCAGCATCATAGGAGCAGTGCTCAAAACCAACGTAGTTCACATGAATATTTCCCTGGAACAACCAAGGACTTTCTACACTCAACCACAGTTTTAAGGCAGAAATGCAGCAATGAATTTATGCAGAGCAAGATCCCCCAAGCAGTATTGACTGGGTAACCCTTTTCTGTTTTATTGTTCTTTACTCGCTCATAGCACACACAGACCAGGATTGAACTGGCCTTTAGCCCTTGTTCTTCCGTGGTTTTGAATGGAGAAGACAGAGAAGGTATCTCTTTTTCCAGGTTGCTGTGTTTCTTCCATTATGTTTGCCATTTGGAATATCACCCAGGAGATTGCAATTCAGTTTGTCATGCATTTCTCCCTTTTATATCCATTGCTTTGAATCTTCTTTCACGCCCATTAGGTATGACATTCTAGGGGCTCTCTCTCCACAGTCATTTGTCTGATTGTAGCAATACGCTTGTACCATTAAAATTTAAACCTCAATATGTCCATTGGTGACCTCAGGTTATGATCTGGGGTCATGACAAAATGCAGAGGCCAAGGCTAATAGTCTGTGGATATGGGCTAAAGCAGCACTGCAGCAATAAACCAGGAATTAATAAACCAGGAATATAAAGCTATTATCAGTAATGGGAAGCATAAAATTATCATAAGGTCAAAAGACATAGATGCAGAAGTGGGCCAATCAGCCCATCAAGTTTGCTCCACCATTCGATGAGATCGTGGCTGATCTGATAATCCTCAACTCCGCTTTCCTGCCTTTTCCCCATAACCCTTGGTTCCCTTCCTGACTAAAAATCTATCTCAGCCTTGAACACACTTAATGACCCAGCCCCGAAAGCCCTCTGTGATAAAGAATTCCACAGATTCACTCTTCTCTGAGAGAAGAAATTCCGCCTCATTTCTGTCTTAAATGTGCAGCCCCAACCCCCTCCCAAATCTGCAATGATGTCCTCTGGTCCTAGACTGTCCTTCAAAGGGATACAATTTTTCTGTAATAACAAGGTGTGGGGCTGGATGAACACAGCAGGCCAAGCAGCATCATAGGAGCAGGAAAGCTTGACGTTTCAGCTTTCACCTTGTTATCTCGGATTCTCCAGCATCTGCAGTACCTTTTATCTCTGATACAATTTTTCTGCATCTCCCTATGTCAAGTCCCCCAAAAATCTTTCATTCTTCTAAACTCCAATGAGTACAGGCCCAGCTTACCCATCTCTCCACATAAGACAGTCCTTCCAAACCTGGCACCAGCCATGTAAACCTTCTCTGGACTGCCTCCAATGTCAGTCTATATTTCCTTAGATAAGGGGATCAAAACTGTTCACAGTATTCTGGCTCTGGTCTGACAGAGCCTTGTGGTAAAACATCCTTACTTTTATATTCCATTCCTTTTGAAACAAAAGTTGATAGTGATAAAAAGTCCATAAGGTTCACTAATGTCTTTCAGGAAAGGAAATCTACCACCCTTACCTGATCTGGCCTGTATGTGACTCCACAGCAATGTGGTTAACTCTTAACCGCCCTCTGAAATTGTCCAGAAAGCCACTCAGTTCAAGCTCAGACAGGGAAATAATTACCAGCAGCATCCACATCCCAGGAGGGGATAAAGAATAATAAAACTGAAAAGGATTATTGGGTCAATATTGCTTAAGGCATCTTGCTCTGCATAAATTGATTATTGCATTTTCAGCCTTAAAACAGCGGTTGAGCAGAGAAAGTAATTGGTTGATCCAGGGGAATGAAAATAGAAACTACCCTGTTTACATTGCAAATAGGAAGGCTGTGCAAACTTGTCACGTGTAATGACGTCCTGGCAGCAGTGGTGCGACAGTGCCTTCACTGGCGGGAGGTTGCAATTACAGGTTTTAAAATTCTTCGCCTTGTTTTCAAACAGCTCCATGGCCTCACCCCTCCCTCCCATCCAGCCCCACAACCCTCCGAGCAGGGTCTTTGCTCCTCCATTCCTGGCCTGTTGACTTGCCCCGATTTTCCTTCAACTTCCCTGACCTTAAATTCTGGAATTCCCTCCCTAAACCTCTCCTTTAAAACTCTTCTTAAAATCTGACCACTTCGATTGATCACCTGACTTAAATATCGTAAAACTTTTTGCCCGACGACATTCCTGTCAAGTGCCTCGGGTTATTTGTTTTCAAAGAATGACGTCAAAGGTGCTAGATCAATGCAAGTGTTTGTTGTTGCGACGGACATTGCAATCCGATCGCGCTCAGAAGCAGGAATTCTGGTTTTACCCCGCTCCCCTGCC
>JAHRHZ010000145.1:92252235-92263763 GCA_024137785.1 Ginglymostoma cirratum | reverse complement strand
ACCCCGCTCCCCTGCCCAGTGCTGCAGGGATAAACCTGGGTGTGTTTCCCAGTTACCCCCAAACTTTTCCCCTCTCTCTTTTCCCCCAAAAAAAGCCCCCCCCCCCGGTCGACTTCAATCCCCTGATGTTTGTTTGAGCAGAAACACTCGCTGTTTTCCAATTAATTGACGAGTGTGGAGCTGCCTGATCGGTGGTGCTTTAAGAGACCATGTGTCAACCAATCAGCATTCCACAGATTGGAAGTTAGGGAGCGTGGCTCAATGTGAGACAAAACAACAGCCCGATCTGAAAATGAACCACAACCGTGCTCACAGAAGTTGTTACAGAATTACAGAATAGTTACTGTTCAGCAGGAGGCCATTTGGCCCATTGCATCTCTTCAAACCAGTCATTACCTCCCTTGCCAATCTCTTGGCTTTTCCACATATCCCCTGCAAACAATCTGTAGTCAAAAGATCATCCAATACCCCGGGCAGGAGCAAATTTTACTGCAGTTGATGGAATCTGTACTAAAAAGGGTCAGGCAGCATGCGTGGAGAGAGAGCAAGCTAACGACTCAAAACTTGTTGTTTTCATCCAATGCTCCTCCTGAATGACTCAGTTGAACTGCCTCCCCCACATTTCCAGGCAGTGCATTCCAGACCCACATCACTCACTGTGTGAAAATGCCTTTTCTCACACCACCTTTTGCACTCAATTTTAAATCCCGGAAGCCCAGGTTCACGTCCTCCAGAGGCGTATCATAAGATAAACAAAAAACAGAAGTTGCTGGAAAAGCTCAGCAGGTTTGGCAGCATCTGTGAAGAGAAAATCAGAGTTAACCTTTCGGGGCCGAGTTCTGAGGAAGGGTCACCGGACCCATAACTCTGATTTTTTCTTTACAGGTGCTGCCAGACCTGCTGAGCTTTTCCAAGAACTTTTGTTCCTGTTTTACAGCATCCGCAGTTCTTTCGGCTTTTATTGTGCATCGTAACATCCCCCACAGGTTGATTAAAAATATCTTTTGGAATACTGCATTCAATTCTGGTCTCCCTGCTGTAAGGGAGGATGTTGTGAAACTTGAAAGGGTCCAGAAAAGAATTACAAGGATGTTGCCAGGGTTGGAGAGTTTGAGCGACAGGGAGAGACTAAATAGACTGGGGCTATTTCTTCTGGAGGCTCAAAGGCTGAGGATTGACCCTTATACAGGTTTATAAAATCATGAGGAGTATGGATAGGATGAATAGCCAAGGTCTTTTCCCCAGGGTAGGGGAGTCCAAACCTAGAGGGCATAGGTTTAAGGTGAGAGGGGAACTATTTAAAAGGGACCTAAGGGGCAACTTTTTCATGCAGAGGGTGGTGTGTTTATGGAATGAGCTGCCAGAGGAAGTGGTGGAGGCTGGTTCAGTTACAACATTTAAAAGGCATTTGGATGGGTACATGAAAAGGAAGGTTTTAGAGGGATTGGGCCAAATGCTGGCAAAAGGGATTAGGTTAATTTAGGGATAGTAGGAACTGCAGATGCTGGAAAATCTGAGATAACAAGGTGTAGAGCTGGATGAACACAGCAGGCCAAGCAGCATCAGAGGAGCAGGAAGGCTGACGTTTTGGGCCTAGACCCTGCTTCAGAAATGGGGGAGGGGAAGGGGGTTCTGAAATAAATAGGGAGAGAGGGGGAGGCGGATAGAAGATGGATAAAGGAGAAGATAGGTGGAGAGGAGACAGACCGGTCAAAGAGGCGGGGATGGAGCCAGTAAAGGTGAGTGTAGGTGGGGAGTTAGGGAGGGGATAGGTCAGTCCAGGGAGGACTGACAGGTCAAGGGGGTGGGATCCCTGGCAATCACCTGGAAACTGACATCCATTTCAAGCCCACCAACTCCCACAGCTACCTAGAATACACCTCCTCCCACCCATCTTCCTGTAAAAATGCCATCCCCTATTCCCAATTCCTTCGCCTCTGCCGCATCTGCTCCCAGGATGAGGCATTTCACTCCCGAACATCTCAGGTGTCCTCGTTTTTCAAGGACCTCAACTCCACCCCCTCAATGGTTGACAAAGCCCTCGATCGTGTCTCTCGCATTTCCCGCGACTCATCCCTCACACTCCCTCCCCGCAATAACAACCAAAACAGAATCCCCCTCATCCTCACGTACCACCCCACCAACCTCTGGATCCAAAGCATCATCCTCCGAGACTTCCGCCATCTGTAATCTGACCCCACCACCAAAGACATTTTTCCCTCCCCACCCTTATCTGCTTTCCGGAGGGACCACAATCTCCATGATTCCCTTGGCCGCTCCACACACCCCTCCAGCCCCACCACACCCGGCACTTTTCCCTGCAACCGCAGGAAGTGCTACACCTGCCCCCACACCTCCTCCCTCACCCCCATCCCAGGCCCCAAGAAGACTTTCCACATCAAACAGATGTTCACCTGCACATCTGCCAATGTGGTATACTGTATCCACTGTTCCCAATGTGGCCTCCTCTACATCGGGGAAACCAAACGGAGGCTTGGAGACCACTTTGCAGAACACCTACGCTTGGTTCGCACTAAACAACTGCACCTCCCAGTCGCAAACTATTTCAACTCCCCCTCCCATTCCCCAGATGACCTGTCCATCCTGGGCCTCCTGCAGTGCCACAACGATGCCACCCAAAGGTTACAGGAACAGCACCTCATATTTCGCTTGGGAACCCTGCAGCCCAATGGTATCAATGTGGACTTCACAAGCTTCAAACTCTCCCCTCCCCCAACCACATCCCAAAACCAGCCCAGCTCGTCCCTGCCTCCCTAACCTGTCCTTCCTCCCACCTATCCCCTCCTCCCACCTCAAGCCCCACCCCCATCTCCTACCTACTAGCCTCATCCCGCCCCCTTGACCTGTCTGTCCTCCCTTGAAGAAGGGTCTAGGCCCGAAATGTCAGCGTTCCTGCTCCTCTGATGCTGCTTGGCCTGCTGTGTTCATCCAGCTCCACACCTTGTTATCTCAGAATAATTTAGGATAGCTGATTGGCATGGACGAGTTGGACCAAATGGTCTGTTTCCATGCTGTACAGCTCTATGACTCTATGACTTTATTTAAATCTATGTCCCTCTCATTTTTGTTTCTTTCATGATCAAGAACAGTTTTCCCATCTGCTCCATCTAACCCCTGGTGATGTTGAAAACCTCCATCAGATCTCCTCTCGCCCTTCTTCTCTCCAAGGAGAACAGTCCCAAATTCTTCAATCTTTCCTCATCACTAAAGTTTCTCATTCCTTCAACCATACCTGTAAATTACTTGTGCACTGTCTCCAATTAATTCACATCTTTTGGGTTCAGAAAGAGCTGTCTGAGGAGCTCTGGACAATTTCTGCAGCGCATCTTGTAGATAGTACACACTGCTGCTACTGAGCGTTGGCGGTGGAGGGAGTGGGATGTTTGTGGATGTGGTGCCAATCAAGCGGCTGCTTTGGCCTGGATAGTGTCGAGCTTCTTGAGTGTTACTGGGGCTATGCTCATCCAGGCAAGTGGGGAGTATTCCATCACACTCCTGGCTGGTGCCTTGTAGATGGTGGACAGGCTTTTGGAGTCAGGTCATGAGTTACTCACTGCAGTATTCCTAGACTCTGACATGCCCTTTTAGTCATTGTATTTATACAGGTAATCCAGTTGAGTTTCTAGTCAATGATAACCCAGGAAGTTGATAGTGTGGGTCTTTAATAAAGAACCTCATCATTTCAATTACTTAAAATCACCTTTTCCGTTAATATCCCTTAGTCATAGTTTTAGGATAAGGGGTAGCAGGTTTAAAACAGAGAATTACTTCTGTCAAAATGTCATAGATCTGTGGAATTCACTCCCTCAGAGGGTAACAGGTCAGTTACCCCACAATTTAGAAAATAAAACACAACAGCTTTTGAAAATAAGGCCGGAAATAAACAGTTCAATCATCCTGACCCCTCATTTCTTTGCAAAGCAGATTTTCATTGCATTTGATTGTGTGATCTTGAATTCCTGGAGCACGTGACTTGCTGCCCCAGCCTGGACCTCATTATCAAATTCCAAAAAGGCAATGTCATGGCGACCAGGTACCAGGCGAGCATTGAGTAAATTTAAGGAGGAGGTAGACAGATTTTTAATTACCAATGGGTTGAAAAGTTATGGAGAGTGGGCAGGAAAGTGGAGTTGAAACTGAGATACAATCATCAACAATTGTATTAAATGATGGAACAGGCTTGAAGGGCAGAATGGCCTCCTTCTGTTTTAGTTCTTATATAAAATGCTGGAAATCTGAACAAAAGAAAGGAAATGCTGGAGGATCGCCACAGGTTAAGCAGCACCTGTGGAGAGTTAAACTTTCAGCTTCATGAGGGGTGTGATGTACAGATCTTGCTGAACCTTTCTAACATTTCCTGCTTTTACCTCTCTCGACCTTTGTCTGTTTGAGTGCCAACAGCTTTTTTGGTCTCTCCCTCTAACTAAAGCCTTAAACCTCACTGACCATTGAATTTCTCCCCGTCTGGTTGTCCTTCAAAATGGGAGTGGGACTCACTCACAGGGAGAACCTGCTTGTGAAGACTTTTGAAGTAGGGAGGCTGTTGAGCTGAAAACAGCACACAGTTCAGGTGGGAAAATGCTCTCTCTCTCTCTCTCTCCCTCTCTCCCCTTCCCTTACCACCCTCCACACCCCCTCCACCCACATTGCGGTAAAGTGACCCAAGGCAGAGACTAAGTGATGGATTTTTTAACCAACCTGCTCAGGCACACTTTGATACACTCTGAAGTGACCATAAGATTTAGGAGCAGAATTAGTTCATCGAATCCGCTCAGCCATTCAATCACGGCTGAGATGTTTCTCAACACCATTCTCCTGCCTTTTCCCAATAATCCTTGATCCTCTTACTAAGCAATAATCTATCTCCCTCTGTCTTAAATACGCCCCATGACTTGGCCTCCACAGTCCTCTGTGGCAATGAGTTCCACAGATTCACCAGCAGTGAGTAGGGTTTGAGCAATTGTCTTCTGGCCCAGTGCTACGGACACTACCATTGTACCACAAGGGTCTTTTCTTTAATTCATTCACAAGATCTGGGCATCACTAGCTAGGCCAGTAATTATTACCCATCCCTAAATGCCCAGGGAGGGGAGTTAAGAGCCAGTTAAGAGCAACTGTGACTGTGGGTCTGGAGACATGTGTAGGTTAGACCAGGTAAGGATGGCAGATTTCCTTCCCTAAAGGACATTAGTGATCCATATGGGTTTTTCCAACAATCAACAATGGGTTCACGTTTACCATAGATTAATTCTTTGTACAGCCTTAATTCCAGATATTTATTCATTAAAATTCCATCATCTGTCTTGGCAATATTCAAACCCAGGACCTTCAGTCTCCAGATTAACAGTCCAGTGTTAATACCACTAGACCATCACCTCCCCTTATTTTTAATAGATTAACAGATCTGCTATCATTAATGCACAAATTGGCCAGTGCTTTCAGATCATGACAAGAAATATTTCCAAAATTCTGAAGAAGGGTCATCAGACTCGAAACATCAACTTTGTTTCTCTCTCCATGGATGCTGCCAGACCCACTGAGTTTCTCTAGCATTCTTTATGTTTGTTGCAAATTTCCAGCTTCCACAGCATTTTGCTTTTATTTTAATGCTCTGGGGACGCAGGTTCAAATCACATCTCAGCAGGTGGTGAAATCTAAAGTCAATCAATAAAATTCAAATCTTATTTAACATAAAAAAAGGGTCATCTTTAGGGCCTTGCAGGGCAGTGATTATGTTCCTCCATCTGAGGCAGGAGGCCTTGGCTCATGTCCCACCTGCTCTGATAACATTCCTGATCAGGTTAATTTGAAAATACCTCAAATAGATCACCTCAGTAATTGGAACCATTCTCATTAAAACCTAACAAAAACCAAAAGAAATGCAGATTCTGCAATTAAGAGGCAAAAATATTCAGAGACTGAAGTTATGAGGAATGGTCACTCAACCCAAAACATTACCTCTGATTTCTCTCCACAGGCTGCCAGATCTGTTGAGCTTTTCCAGCAATTTCTATTTTTGTTTCTGGTATACAGCATCTGCAGTTCTTTTGTTTTTTTTTATTTAGTATTAATCCAGAATGACTGGGGACTTGGGTTTCAATTCTACCATCACAGATGCTGTAATTTGAACTCAAAGTAAAAAAGAATCTTGTGTTTACAGTCTAATGGTGACCATGAAACTGTTGTCGATCATCAGAGGGGAAAAAACCCATCTGGTTCACTGATCTCCTTTAAGGAAGAAAATCTGCCATCCTTACCTGGTCTGGCCTGCATGTGACTTGAGATCCAAAGTAACGTGGCTGACTCTAAACTGCCCTCTGGGCAATTAGGGATGGGTAATAGATGCTGGCCTAGCCACTGACATGCACATCCTGTGAATTAATAAAAATCCCCTAAGAACCTTGTATATATCAATAAGGTCACCTTTCATTTTTCTACTTTCCAAAATGTACTGACCCTATCTACTCAGCCCCTCCTCACAAGAGAGTTCCTCCGTACCTGGGATCAGCCTTGTGAATGCCTTCATTGCCAGTATATCTTGCCAGGGCTAACCACTTTGTAAGATATGACTCCTGGTGACCAACTGTGCACAGCAAGCTCCTGAAAAACAGGAATAACCCAACTATCCATATTGCAGTGATGCTGATTGAGGGATAAGTATTGGTCAGGTCACTAGAGAAAAATCCCCCTTTCTTCAAATTAGTGGCTAAGGGCTCTCTCTCACCCACTGAGAGAGCAAATTAGTTTAATGTTGCCTTTAAAAGACAGCATCCCTGACTGCACTGGGAGTGTCTAGATATCCCCATTACCAACACCATCTAAATCCAGGACCATTTCCATCTAGAAGGACAAGGGCAGCAGATACATGGGAACACCACCCCTCTGCAAGTTCCTCACCAAGCCACTCACCGTTCCTTCACCGTCACTGGGTCAAAATCCTGGAATTCCCTTCCTAATGGCATTGTGGGTCAAGCTACAGCAGGTGGACTGCACCAGTTCAAGAAAGCAGCTCATCACCACCTTCTCAAGGGCAACTAGGGATGGGCAAGGAATGCTGGGCCTAACTAGAGACATCCATAAAATCCAATCTGTACACTACAAGCTCCCACAGTTACCAGATGACCTAGGTTTTAATTGTAATGATTGAGGGCCTGATATTGATGCAGGAGAGGTTTCCTCTGCTCTTCACTGATCTGGGCCGAGAGGTCTCTTAACGCCCACCCAGAGGGCTAAGCAAATCCTTAAATCAAGTATTTCATCTGAAGGAGGAGGGCATCTCCGACAGGGTAGCACTCTTTCAGGACTGCAAAGGAAGCGCTGCCTGCTGAGCCAGACAGCAACTAGGGATCAGTGAGAAACAGTTAATATCTGAAAAAGAACGGAAAATGTGGATCCAGGAGATGAGGGGGCGGGTGCTGGAATTGTGTGTGAGAGAGCCAATACATCAGGCAAGATGGCTGAATAGTCTTTGTACGTCTTCATGGTTTTAATTTTAAATAGTAACATCAAATGTGCATCTCTCCAAAGTACGTCTGCCTTCTGCGATTGCTGTCAGGGAACAGTAATTTTCGCTGCTCCGAGCAGGCGAGCGTGCTTTGTGGACGGTCCCTAACCCTGGGGCTCCAGCTCTGCTGTTTCTAGGCTCCCCCCCACGCATCTATACCAACTCCCATCAAAACAACCTCCGGGGGGAGTGTGTATGTGTATGTGTGTGTTTAAGGCTTCGAAACTTTTTGTTGTTTTTTTTTGCAACACACACACATATACTTACCGCAAAGAACACGGAGTTTGGGGAAGGCGAACCTCAGTCGCGGTAGTGAGGCGAGGAAGGAGTGAGTGGGAGTGAGTGAGGGAGGGAGGACGGACTCCGCCGCCTTCAGAAGCCGAGCCTTACGCTTGGAAAGGCGGCTGCCTGCTTCAGGCTGAGTCCCTGCGCGGCGGGCCGCCTTGAAACCGAGCCTGACGATGCTTGTTAGTTTCGTGCTTCGAAACTGACGAGGAAAAGGTTTCCATGTTGAGATCGAGCTCCTGAACCCCCCCTCCCCTCTCTCTCTCTCTCTTTCCTTTCCCCCCTCCCCTCCTCTATTTAAAAAAAATATAGAAGCACCTTTCTTTAAAGAAAACGGAGGGAAGGGGGGAAAGGGGAAGGGAAGAGAGGAAAAAAAAATTTCGTATTTCCCAAAAGAAGACGACTGATGGACAATATGTCTATAATCACACAAGTCAGCAAAGAGGAGCTGAGAACGCCGCTGCGAGAGAAAGGTAACAATTTCGTAACATTATATCGATGGGAGTTACATTGTATCTCCTTCCCTATTGTTGTCTAAACAGAGAAACTTTGTAACAAACTCGACCGCAACATTGTAGCGATCCCTCTCCTGCCAGCGCTTGACGGACTTTTGTTTGTTTGGGTCTCCTCTCCCTTTCCGAATTGTAATTTCATGTGGTTTTGCTTTCTTTCGCTCGTTTATATTTTTATTTGGGGGGGGGGGGGTAGGTACTTGGGGTCAGATCAAGGGAAGGGAAGGGGCTGCTATCCTTCCTTATTTCAAGCAAAACAACAGGAAAAGAGTCTAGCCCTGTGTTTATTGAAGATGTTGCTCATCCTGTCTGCTTTCCCTCCCCTCTTTCTCGCCCACAACTGGCACCCCCCTCCTCGAATTAAGGGAGGGAGAGAGAGAAAAACGCCGCCCCGTGAAGCTAGTCTTACTTTGGGCAGGAGAGGCAGCTTCCCTCCGGACCCCGGGAGCCTTGTTTATTTTTAAATGTCAACAATTGGAACAATGTCTCTCCCTCTCACTCAGGGTGAGGCTGATCAGTTTGTGATCAGGTAGGACTGTGTGGGATATTTTTTGAGTCCCCCCCCCGTTGAAGGGAGAGCGGATGTTTGTGTTGAGTGGACCTTGCCTTGGTGGGTGTGTCTGTTTTTTTTGAGCCCGCTGCTGTTGCTGCCGTTTCTTGGGGAAGGGGGGGGGGGGAGCCTCGGCACCGCTACAGATTGCAGAACCCGCCTCCCAGTCAGAACCAGCTCCACTTTCCAAAATACACATCTGCCCGCTCGCCTGCTCTGTTTTCAGCCGGGAGTCCCCTGAGCTCTGTGGTTGCGCCTTTAACGCTTAGGGTCGCGGGCACTGCCTCTGGGAATGGGGCTTGTGGTCTCTGCAAGTGGGAAGAAGCTGGTGGGCACTGCCCTGGGAAGCTGGTGATGGGGAGGCAGAGAGTAGGACTTTGCAGTGATGTGAATGGTTGGGAGGGGCTGGGTGTGGGGGGGGGGGAAGAAGTGAGGTTGACAAATATGCCCTGGGCACAGACCAGGTCCTCTGGCAACAGTACCCCTGCTCCTGCACTCCTCATGACTTTCCAGTCACCATCACTTGGTATTCAGCATATGGTCTGATGCCTCGGTGTTATCTGAGCTGTTTTGTTTATGTAAAAGCTGCTGGGTGCAATGTTGTTTTTGAGCCACCACATCCTTCACAGTGCTTGCTTCATGTTTAATGTGAGTAATAGTGAACGTCCACATGCTATGGTTCAGTCTATACACTCAGTGCCAGGAGTGAGAGAGGGGCTGCCACACTGTGAGTGGCACCATCTTTCAGGTGAAGTGCTAAACAGAGGACACACCTTCTCCCTGGGATGGCCAGGGAAGATCCTGTGCCCAGCTGCTCCAGAGAGGATTGGGGACGTCTACCTCGCACCCCTCCACCACCCCCCCCCACCAAATTTACTGGACAAATATTCATCCCTCAGACAACATTGCTGAAGCAAGTTTATCCAATCAATACCACTTTGTTGCTTGCGGGAGCTTGCTGTGCACAAATTGATCACAGTGTTTCCTGTATTTCAACACTGTTTACACGTGCAAAGTGTTTCATTGCTTGTACAGCACTTTGAGAGGTGCTGTGGAAGGTGTAACAGAAATGCAAGTTCCCGAGCCTAAGGAAGGACCTGTCTCCTATTGAGGGAGTTCAGCAGGGGATCACCAGACTGATCCCTGGCATGGCAAGATATTCCTGTGAGGAGAAATTGACAGAACTGGGCCAGCATTCTCAGAGTTTAGGGGAATGATGGGTGATCCCATAGAAACTTACAAAAATTCTGGAAGGGGAACATGCAGGAAGGATGTTTCCCCGGGCTGGAGACTCCAGAAGCAGGAAAGGATCAGGATCAGGGCAGCTCATTTAGGAGTGAACTGAGGAGGAATCTCTTCACTCTGAGAGTGGTGAATCTTTAGACTTTAGGTTTCTAGACACTAAACACATTAACGGAAGTGGGGTTAGGGCAGGATGATTGAATTAAGGTTGGACCTGGTTTGAAGGGCCAAAAGCCCGATTAATAGTCCTACTGTTCCAAAGTCAATCTTTCTTTAACTTCTTGTACATGCAGCTTTCAGACAACTTCCTCAGAATATAGATAACACAGTGTGGAGCTGGATGAACACAGCAAGCCAGGCAGCGTCAAAGGAGGAGGAAAGCAATATCCTCTCCCTTGGCTCCCTGCCCCCTGCCCCCATATTTCCTGCTGCAGTACTATGGGATGGGGTTTCTACACTGAACAAGCTCTATAAACACAGGCCAGCCCCAGCGCTGGGAGGCACAAGTCAGAAAGTATGCAGCAACATTCAGGAGTGAGTGTTGGCCTCAGTGTCTCCAGCCAGAGGGAGGAGAGTGAAGTAGGTTTGACCACTATCTAACAGCCCCCATCCTGCCAGTCGCCTCCTCTCCCCTGGTAGCTGTGAAGTTGCTTTGAACTGGGTTTCCATCATGACAGAGAGGAACTGAGAATCTCTTTGATTCCAACTGTTAATTCATGGGTGAGGGGCGTCACTGGTTAGACCAGAATCTATTGCCTCGGAGAAGCTAGTGGTGAGCTGTGGCCTCGAACCGTGGCAGTCCATGTGCTGTGGGTTGACCCACAGTGTCCTAAGGGAGGGAATGCCAAGATTTTGATCCAGCGACACTGAAGGAATGGCGATATATTTCCAAGTCGGGATGGCGAGTGGCTTGGAGGGGAACTTTCGGGGGCGGTGTTCCCATGGATCGACTGCCCCCTGCAGGGTGCAGAAGGCTGTCTTGGCCTGAGGCTGGTGTGGCAGCTTTCGCTGAACGGCCTCTAACTGTATAGTTTGTACACATGTCACAATCGAACAACAGGGTGATTAGAAGGTGCTAATCTGTGTCCATCAAGATCTGAGACTATTCTGCTTTTGCTGTTACTGTAAGAAGCTCTATCCATGGTGCTCTGTGTTGTCTGCACAACTTACTGAACCAATCCTGATAGCACATCCTGAAGGGCCAGCGTGAAGGAGGGCAATGCACTCACAGGGCACAGTTATCAACAACTGCAAACTGTTGGGAAATACTGTAAACTGATAAAGGTACAACAGAGTAAAGAAGCTTAAGTCTCATTCCCATTGACAGACCTGTCCCTGCTAGGACTGTGCCCCAGTGTGGTATAGCAACAGACCTGTCCCCCACCGGCACTGTACCCCAGTGTTACAGAGTGAC
>JAHRHZ010000145.1:92224572-92252225 GCA_024137785.1 Ginglymostoma cirratum | reverse complement strand
TTACAGAGTGACAGACCTGTCCCCCACCGGCACTGTACCCCAGTGTTGTATGGCGACAGACAGAACAAAAATGTGTTGCTATCCTGGCAGAGCTCAAACAGGAGAAGAAAATATTGAAAATGCAGATTCAGCCAGTAATGAACAATCCTGGGGCCAGGGATGGTGGACCAGAACTTTCCTGCACACTGTTCTGCATGGTGAGGCCGCTTTTGGAATATTGCGTACAATTCTGGTTGCCCTTGTATAGGAAAGTTGTTGTTAACCTTGAAAGCATGTAAAAAGAATTTATAATGATGTTACTGGCACTGTAGGCTTTGAATCATAGGCTGGGGCTTTTCTCCCTGGTCCATTGGAGACTGAGGAATGACCCTGTAGACAGTTATAAATTTTTAAGGGCATAGGCTGGTTGGCTTGCTGAGCTAGTTTGTTGTTCCGCAGACATTTCGTTACCATGCTTGGTAACATCCTCAGTGCAGCCTCTGATGAAGCGTCAGTGTGTTTTCCCGCCTGGTTTTTAAACTCTGGGGTCCATTGCGATTGATTGCCTCACTTCTGGGTTTCCTCCGTAGTGGAATGTATACGGGGTTGAGTTCAATGTGTTTATTAATAGCATGCTTCGTGGAGTGCCATGCTTCCAGGAATCCTTGTGCTTGTCTCTGCCTAGCCTGTCCCAGGATCTTGGTGTTGTCCCAGTCAAAGTCGTGGTTCTCCTTGTCCATGTGGATTGAGATGAGTGAGCATTGGTCGTGTCTTTTTGTAGCCAGTTGGTGTTCACGTACTCTTGTTAGTTTCCTTCCTGTTTGTCCGATGTCGTGTTTCTCGCAGTCACTGCAGGGGAACTTGTAGATGACATTGGTCCTGTCCATGGCAGGGAGTGGGTCTTTAGTTCGGGTGAGCACTTGTCGTAGGGTTGATGTGGGCTTGTGTGCCACTCTGATGCCCAGCGGTCATAGAAGTCTTGTGGTGAGTTCTGACATGTTCCTGATGTAGGGTAGTGTGGTGAGTGTGGCGGGGCATGTGGAATCTTTCTGATGCTGTTCCTGTAGGCATCTCCTGACCCAGTTCTTTGGGTCACTCATCTCAATCCACATGGACAAGGAGAACCACAACTTCAACTGGGACAACACCAAGATCCTGGGACAGGCTAGGCAGAGATAGGCACGAGAATTCCTGGAAGCATGACACTCCACCAAGCATGCTATTAATAAACACATTGAACTCGACCCCGTATACATTCCACTACGGAGGAAACCCGAAAGGGGAGCAATCCACTGCAACGGACCCCAGAGTTTAAAAACCAGGCGGGAAAACACACCGACACTTCATCAGAGGCTGCACTGAGGATGTTACCCAGCACGGTAATGAAACGTCTGCAGAGCAACAAACCAGCTCGACGAGCCAACCAACCTCATCACCCACAACCCGAGCTACAGATCTACTCCAAAACCTTTTAAGGGCATAGATATGGTAAATAGCCAAGGTTTTTTTCTGAGGATGGGGGAGTCCAAAACTAGAGGGCATAGGCTTAAGGTGAGAAGGAAAAGATTTCAAAAGGTTCTGGGAAGTAACTCTTTCATACTGAAGGTGGTGTGTGTATGGAACAAGCTGCCAGAGGAGGTGGTGAGTGCTGGTACAAATGGCAATATTTCAAAGGCATCTGGATGGGTATATGAGTAGGAAGGGTTTAGAGGGATATGGGCCAAATGTTGCCAAAACAGACTAGGTCACATTGGGATGTCTGGTCAGCACAGATGAGTTAGACCAAAGGGTCTGTTTCCGTGCTGTATAACGCTATGACTCTACAATGTTTCCCCACCAGCACTGTCCCTCAGTGTGGTACAGTGACAGACCTGTCCCCACCGGTACTGTACCCCGGTGTTGTACAGTGACAGACCTGTCCCCACCGGTACTGTACCCCGGTGTTGTACAGTGACAGACCTGTCCCCACCGGTACTGTCCCCCGGTGTTGTACAGTGACAGACCTGTCCCCACCGGTACTGTCCCCCGGTGTTGTACAGTGACAGACCTGTCCCCACCGGTACTGTCCCCCGGTGTTAATCAAGTCCATGTGCTTCCTCCAGACCCCTCTATGGATTGGTCAGGTGGAGAATGGTTTTGTATGTATTCTCCATGTTGTTTTGCCAGCTTTGCGATACCCTGCGAATTGGGTTTTCCCCAACTAGGGACACACCACAAAACCGACATTGCTATTTCATCACTCCACGCTGATCAATGTAACATTGCGTGTGTTTCTGTGTAAACATACAAAACAATAGTTGAGAGTTTGATTCCTTGCAGATTCAGGGAGATTTGATGGTTCTCTGTGCCTTTGCAAGGGCTCTGTGGGTAATTTGGTACTGATGGAGAGGAACCAGTCTCTGTGGCCTGTCAGTTTTCATCTCCTTTTCACCCTTATGGATGGGCATTACACATTGTGTGAGAGAAAACAACATTCAGATAGTGCCACTTCGTATCAGTCCTGGCCCTGAGTGGCCTATCCTGTGCAGACTAAATGATAGCAAATTGGAGATGAGTTGAAGGTGATGGCATGTTGTTAACTTTTTTAAAACCAGTTAGGATTTCTTTATATTTCTGAGAGTGTTTGATGGATATAGTGTAGTTGGTTGTACAGAGTGAACTTTATCTAACCCTGCGCTGGAAATGTTAGATGAGACAGTGTCGAGGAAGCCTTACTTTTGTTTTAAAATTGGGCAGGAAACAGTGAATTTGGATAAGGGTCTTTTTTTTTTCAGGTTGGCGCTGGGGTTCCACAGGGATCAGTGCTGGGCCTGCAACTGTTTACAATATGTATTAACGACTTGGAGGAAGGAAGTGAATGTGCCATAGCCAAACTTGCAGAAGACACAAAAATAGATGGGAAGGGCAGGCTGAGAGACGGACGCAAACAGTTTACGGATAGGTTAAATAAGTGAACAAATGGAGGATAATGTGGGAAATTGTGAAGTTGTTCATTTTGGAAGGGGAGAACAAAACAATAAAATGTTATTTAATCGGAGAGAAACTGCAGAAAGCTGCTTCACAAAAGGACTCTGTGGAGGGGCAGGGACTTGAGCACAAAATACAGAAAGCTAGTACACGGGCAGCAGGGAATCAGGAAGGGTAATAGAATGTAGGCCCTTATTTCAAGGGGGCTGGAGTAGGGAAGTCTTACAGCAACTGTACAAGGTGCTGGGAGACCACATCTGGAGCACTGTGAGCAGTTTTAGCCCCATTATTTAAGAATAGGTATTATTTCATTGGAGCAGTTCAGAGAAGGTTCACTAGGATGATCCCTGGTGTGGAAGGATTCTTTTAGAAGCAAAGGCTACACAGGTTGGGACTCTACTCCCTGGAGGTTAGGAGAATGAGAGGTGATCTCATTGAAACATACAGGATTCTTAAAGGGCTTGATAGGGTCAATGCTGAGAGGATGTTTCCCCTCATGGGACAATCTAGGACCAGATGGCACAGTCTCAGAAAAAATGGGCAGCAATTTAAGACTGAGATGGGGAGGAATTTCTTCTGTCTGAAGGTAGTGAGTCTTTGGAACTCCTTACCACAGAGAGCTGTGGGGGCAGAGCCCTTGTGTATATTTAAGGCTGAAATAGATTCTTGATCAGTCAGGGAATCGAGGATTGAGGGGAAAAGGGGAGGAAAGTGAAAGTGAACGTGAGGAATGTTGGATCAGCCATGATCCAATTGAATGGTGGAACAAGCTTAAGGGGCTGAATGGCCTACTCCTGTTCCTATTTCTTATTGTCTAAAAGGTAGCTTTATTCTGTATCTAACTCTGTGCTGTTCCCATCCTGCGAGTGTTTGAAGGGGGTAGAGTAGAGGTAGCTTTACATATTGTTCAGAAGAGTAGAGGAAGCGTTACTTTCTGTTTTAATAACGGTAGATGGAGCTTTCCTCTGTATCTAACCCTGTGCTGTCCCTGTTCTGGGAGTGTTTGGTAGGGATAGTGCTGATGCCACGAACATAAGTGGAGGGATGGGTTAGCGTTGAGGAAGTGGGGAGGCTACAGAAGGACTTGGACAGGCCAGGAGAGTGGACAAAGAAGTGGCAGATGGAGAACAAGTGGGAAAGTGTGAGGTTATAATACTTTTGTAAAAAGAATAGAGGCATAAATTATTGCCTAGGTAGGAAAAGGCTTTGGAAATCTGAAGCACAGAGGGACTTTTGAATCTTAGTTCAGGATTCTAAGGTTAACGCGTAGGTTCAGTTGACAGTTAGGAAGGCAAATGTAATGTTAAGTGTTCAAGTTGTGGCTTGGTTCGCCGAGCTGGCTGGTTTTTCAGGCAAACATTTCACCTCCCTTCTAGATGGTAACATCAGTGCTGTGTAGCCTCCGATGAAGTGCTGTTGTTCTGTCCCGTTCTGAATTTATATGGTGTGGTTTGTCATGGTGGGAAGTCTTGTTTCTGGTTTTGTACCGTAGTGATTGGGTCTATTTCAACATATTTGCTAATCGCATCGGTGGATGAAAATCAGGCCTTCGGGAATTCTCGTGCTCGCCTTTGTTTTGCTGGTCCTAGTCCTGTCACTTTGTGTCTTGGTATTGGAGATTTACATGTACGTATTAATCAATTAAAACCTTCTCACTGGTTAAAGATTTAACAGCGTCTTAGGTTTATTTAGTACATTCTCAGCAATGGTGTGACCCTTTGATTTTTTACTGATAAATTCTGTGTCGGATACAAACTCTCTCACTAATACCTGAAGAAGGGGTAAGACTCCAAAAGCTTGTGTTTTCAAATAAACCTGTTGGACTGTAACCTGGTGTCGTGTGATTTCTGACCTTGTCTACCCAAGTCCGACACCGGCAACTCCACATCAGGGCGTTAAAGGCCATTGGTGATCTAGTTGATGTCCTTCTATGTCAGTGTGTATTGAAACAAGGGGGGAGTTGGTCGTGCCATTTTGCTGTGAGTTGCTGTTCATGGATTGTGGTGGAGAGTTTCCTGCCCGTCTGTCCTATGTAGTGTTTCTTGCAGTTGCTGCATGATAAGTTGTATATCACATTTGTTCTGCTCATTGTGGGTGTGGGTTCTTTCGCCTTTGAGAGAGGCTGGTGAAGTGTGACTGCTAGCCTTATTCCAAGATGTCGTAGGAGGCTTGTAGTCAGTTCTGATGTGTTTCTAACATGGGGTAGAGTGGCCAGGCTGTTGGGGTATACAGTGTCCTCTTGGTGTTGTTTGTTTGCCAGGCATTGGCAGGCAAAGCTGTTGGGGTGCCCATTGTTTGCAAAGACTCTGTGTAGGTGTTCCCCTTCGTTTTTGCACAACTCCAGGGTATTGCAGTGACTTATTGTATCAAGACTCTGTTTAAATGTACAGAGGTTTAGGCCTGAAACGTCAAGTTTTCCTGCTCCTATGATGCTGCTTGACCTGCTGTGTTCATCCAGCCCCATGTTTGTTATCTCGGATTCTCCAGCATCTGCAGTACCTTTTATCTCAGAGTCTTGATACAGCTCTGTTTGTGGACGCTGGAGTGTTTACTGTTGTAATTCAGGATTTGGTGTGTGTGTGTGTGTGTGTAGTCTTTCTGTATACACTGGTAAAGATTCACCGTTGTTCGTTCATTCGTTCCACCATTACAGTTCAAAACGGGAGCTCTCTTCTTCCCTGGTGAACTCGATCCCAGTGAACCTGCTGTTAATAAGGTGGTGTGTTTCTTCTACTTTCGCTCGTTTAATGATCACGAAGGTATTGTCCACATATCTAACCCGTAGTTTAGGCTGGATCTGGGCGGGGGCTGTGTGTTCCAGTCTTTACATAACAGCTCCCACTATGAGCCCCGAGGCGGGTGAACCCATGCTGTTCATATACTTGGCCATTGAAAATGAAGTGTGTGGTAAGGCATAGGTCTAGCTGACGGTTTCATTAGAGGTTTGTGTTTTCAGATTGTCCAGTAATGTGGCCAGTGTCTCCTTTGCTTAATTCAGAGCAGGACAGAACCACAGTGCTTCAATGGAGGCTACACGGCACTGACAGTGTCACCTAGAAGGGAGACAAAATATTTGTTTGAAAACTAGTCAGCTCAGTGAACCAACCGCAACCCAAGCTACAGATCTTTGTTAAAACATTAAATGTTAGCATTCATTTCACGAGGCCTAGAATAGAAGAGCAGAGATGTACTGCTGGGGCTGTCTAAGGCACTGGTCAGACCGCATTTGGAATATTGTGAGCAGTTTTCTTCCCTGTGTCTAAGGAAGGATGTGCTGGCCATGGAGGGCCCCAGTGAAGGTTTACAAGAATGATCCCAGGGAGGAAGGGTTTGTCATATGAGGAGTGGTTTAGAACTCTGGGGTTGTACTTGAGTTTAGAAAGATGAGGGGGGAATCTGATTGAAACTGACTGAATGCTGAGAGGCCTGGATAAAGCGGATGTGGAGAAGGTGTTTCTACCAGGAGGAGAGACTAGGACACGAGGGCACAGCCTCAGAGTGAAGGGCCGATCCTTTAGAATTGAGATGAGGAGGAATTTCTTCAGCCAGAGGGTGGTGGATCTACGGAACTCATTGCTGCAGAGGGCTGTGGGAATGAGTCATTGGGTGTCTTTAAGACAGAGATAAATAGGTTCTTGAATAGTAAAAGGAAGAAAGCAGGAGAATGGAGTTGAGAAACATATCAGCCATGATTGAATGATGGAGCAGAGTTGGATGGACTTATTCTGCTCCTATCTCTATGTCTTATGTAGAGGGAGCTTTACTCTGTATGTAACCCTGTGCTGTCCCTGTGCTGGGGGCGTCTGCTGGCGGTAATATTGAGAGTGCAGCTTAAAATTACTGTTCAATCTGCTTTCAGTGCACCTTTTGCAACTTGTTTGATTTGTACAGTAGTGTGACAAAATGTTCTCCCGGGCTCCTCCCCAGCCCCTCTCATATCATAGGTTGTCCACCAGGAAGGATGGATGGGGACTAGGAAATACAGCAGCCCCCGAGCCCACAGCCCCCATTTCTAACGGATCTGATGGCACTGAGGCCAAATCTAGCGACAACAAATTCGACAACAACTTGTACATGCCTCACAGAGCAGCAAAACACCCTGAGGCGCTCTGATGGTTGTGTCATCAAGCACAAAGTGACACCAAGCCAGAGAGACAGTGGGAGTGGAGATGCCATCTTTGAGGTGTTAACCCAAGGCCTGCCCGCTCAGGTGGGTCTCCCATGGCTATTGTTTCGAAGAGAAATAGGGACGCTGTGTCCTTCAGCGAATACTGAGGGGAAGCTAATAGAATGTTAGAATTGATTGTGAGGAGCAGTGTAGCTGAGGCATAAACTGAATTGAAAGGGGACTGTGGAGACCACACCCAGAGTGCTGTGTGTAACCTTGTTTAAGGATGTCAGTGCATTGGAGGGCAGTTCAGAGAAGGATTACTGGGATCGGCTAGCTCAGTTGGCTAGATGGCTGGTTTGTGGTGCAGAATGCCGTGAACAGTGTAAGTTCAATTCCCACATCAGCTGAGCTTACCACGAAGGACTTTCCCTCTCAACCTCTTTCCCCTTGCCCGAGGTTAAACCCCCCCAGTGGCAGTGGTAGAGCAGGCCTGAGGGGCCAAATGGCCAGCTCCTGCTCCTGATTCATACGTTCACGGTCAATGTTAATCCCTGAACTGGAACCCCCTCGAAGCTGATTATCTGGTCACTGCCATGTTACTTCAGTTACAGTGCGGGATGTTAGTGTATGAAACAAAATAAGAGCAATGTGCTTCATCTGGGCCACCCTGAAATGGTCATATACAAATGCAAGTTCCTTTGGTAAGAGTAGAGAAACATTTGGCGATTCTATGTCAGTCTGTCTGCAGAGAGCCCCTTGCCATTCCATTCCACTCATTCATTCTGCAGTCCCCGAGGAGCCCCTAGAGGTGGGTCCGAAACCTCAGTGATGCAGAGGCCTGGGACTCAGAGTGGTATTCAGCAGGCAGTGTGGAGAGACGTGTATCCCATACAATCACGTCCTCACCACTGCAGTCCCTGTAGACTCCGAGCATTGCAGCATGGAAAGAGGCCATTCAGCCCATCATGTCTGTGTCTGTCATCAGGCAGCCATCTACTTGAATCCCACTTGCCAGCACTGAGTCCACAACCTTGTAGGTATTTTTCTAATCAACCTGTTCAGAGAGGGTGTTGTACAAGTCTGGGGAGGGTAGGATTTGAACCTGGGTCTCCTGGTCCAGAGGTAGGAATAGTACCACTGCACTGCAAGAGCACAGGGCCATAAGCCTGTACACAGCTCATGTTAATAGTTTTGAAATGTTGTGAAGGCTCCTGTCTCCACCATGCACTCCAGCCTTTCCAAGACCTTACTGACCATACCTGGCTGTGCACCCATCCTCCCTGACCTCCCTTCTGTCACAATTTGATTCTTAAATCCTCACCATTGTGTGCAGGCCTGTCCCAATCTCTGTAACGTGCTCCCTCGGCCCTCCCTGATATCTCTGCACGCCCCTCTTTCTGGTTCCATGCACACAGCCCAATTCTACTGGGTCTCCATTCCAGGCACGCCTTCAGCTACCTGCACCAGTGCTCAAGAATTATTGATCCCACACCAATGTCATTGCTCACCCTCGCGCTCCTTTTGAAAGGCTAATTTATGCCTCTAACAAAGTGTTTTGTTTTTTTTTTGCCATCTGTTCCAGTGTCTCCTGTTTGCTGGCAGCCAGTATTTTGTTGGACTCTTCCCCTCCTGTCACCGGCGCTATATAAATGCGGGCTGTTGCCCACCCAGGGTAATTTGGAGTCAAATTTCTGGAGAAACCCCAGCAGACCCTCCCACCCCCACTCACCCTCGCCCCATGCAGGGGCTGCTGACAGCGTGCCAGCTGTCTGTTGGTGCCGTTTATCTGGCCAGGAACTTGGGCACAGCCACAGGACCACAGCAGGAGTTAGTGAAGGTGTGTGCGGTGTAGGGTGAACTTGGCACAGTGGGCCTCAGTGCCGTTTTCTCACGGTGGGAAACCCACCTGCTGGAGCAGGGAGTGCGGTGTTGTCGGGTTGGGGGTGGGGGACGGGGACCAGGCTCCGAGTGAACATGCAGGCTTGATAACCATTAACAGGTGCACACAACCGCTTCCTGTGCAGGGAGGCAGTGAGCTGTGCCCAGCTGCCTCTGGCAAGCTGTGTAACATTTCCAACCCATCGCAGTCGCTCTGTCGATGCAGTGCCCCTTCGGTTTTACGGGCTGTTATCTGGGCGTTGGTGAATCACAGCATTTACTGCCTGCCTTGGAGTTTGAGCCCTCGCCCTCCATGCTCAAGGTAACAGTGCAGCCAATGTAACCGCACTAATGAGGCTTGTACCGTCGCCAGCAGTAATCATGGCAGTGTGAGGATTAGGCAGCAGAGCCGGAGGCCATTCGGCCTGTCCAGCTGTGCTGGCTGTTTTGAAGCAACAGTCCCATCATTTCCCCACCCTCTTTCCCCAAATCCCTGTAAATTTCTCCTTTTCGATTGTTTCTCAAAGCCTCTTTTTGATTATCATTAAATCTGTTTCCTCTGCCCTTTTTCAGGAAGAATTCAACAACCCGCTGTCTTTTATCAGCGAGAATTCTGCTTCCTGTTGTCCTTTTGACAAATATCTTCAATCTCTGACCCTCAGGTTCCTGAACACAGCCCCACCCAGCTTTTAAATTGTTTTCTATCTCTCCCTACTCCTCCTGCTCTCTATACTCCCTAACCCCTACTCCAAGGCCAATATATCCCGGACTTAGACTTTTCTTACTCATGTCATTAAAGCTTCCTCATGATTTTGAACCCTACTGTTAAATCCCTCTCTTTTGCCTTCTCTTTGTAACAATACACGTCTCTCGTTCCAGTCCCATTCTGATAAAGCTCCCTCTGTTTCCCGTCTCTTAAGCCTTCCTGCAGTTGAAGCCTAACTAATTTTTTAATATAAAGCCTTAAAACATCAAACTTTCCAGCACAGGAACAGGCCCTTCAGCCCATGATGTGCCAAACATGAGGCCAAATTAAACTAATCCCTTCTGCCTGCCCTTGGTCCATATCCCACCATTCCTTGCTTATTCAAGTGCTTATCTAAAAGTCCCTGAAATGCCCCTATCGTATCTGCCTCCACCACCACCCCGGCAATGCATTCCACACTCCTACTGCTATAGCTGTTTAAAAAAGACTCACCCCTCACATCTCTTTAAACTTCCCCCTCTCACCTTAAATGCATGGCCCCTTGTTACAGACATTTCAACTCTGGGAAGAAGATTCTGACCGTCAACCCTATCTATGCATCTCATAATTTTATAGACTTCAATCAAGTCTCCCCTCAGCCTCTGCTGCTCCAAAGGAAACAACCCGAGTTTTTCTAGCTTCTCCTTATAGCTCATATCCTCTAATCCAGACAGCATCCTGGTAAACCTCTTCTGCACCCTTTCCAAAGCCTCCACATCCTTCCTGTAATGTGGCAACCAGAACTGAACACAATACCCTAAGTGTGGCCTAAGCAAAGCCTTATGAAGCTGCAATATGACATCCTGATCCTTGCACTCACTTCCCCGACCAATAAAGGGAAGCGTGCCATACGCCTTCCTTACCACCCTATTTACTCGCACGGCCACTTTCAAGGAGCTATGGACTCGAACCCCAAGATCCCTCTGTAAATCAGTGCTGCTCAGGGTCCTACCATTAACTGCAACTTCCTTGCTTTTGGCCTCCATGCTGTACAAATGGGGAATGAAGAATAACATTTTTCAAAAATATATTTTGTCTATAAAATTTAAGAAAAATTACAAAAATATTTCAACTTGTATCATACAATATTTGCAATTGAGTAATGAAAACGGACCCTTCGGTCTAACCAGTCTGTGCTGACCACGTTCCCAAACTAAACTAGTCGCACCTGCCTGCATTTGGCCCATATCCCTCCAAACCTTTCCTATTCATGAACTTATCCAGATGTCTTTTAAATGTTGTAACCGTACCCACATCCACAACTTCCTCTAAAAGTTCATGCCACACACGAACCACTCTCTGTGTAAAACAATTGCCCCTCGTCCTTTCTAAATCTTTCTCCTCTCGCCTTGAAAATGTACCCCCTAATTTTGAACTCCCCCACCCTAGGGACAAGACCCTTGCCATTCACCGTATCCATGCTGCTCATGATATTATAAACCTCAATAAGGTCACCCCTCACCCTCCTACGCTCCAGTGAAAAAAGTTCCAGCCTTTCCTGTCTATTTTTATATCTCAAACCCTCCAGTCCTGGCAACATCCTGGTGAATCTTTTCTGAACTCGATTCAGTTTAATAACATCCTTCCTCTAGCAGGGTGACCAGAATTGTACACTGTACTCCAGAAGAGGCCTCACCAATGTCCTGTAGTATTCAACGTGTTCCGCTCGATGATTGTAATGGACTTTAATATTGACAGAATCTGTCAGCTATACAGCCTGAAGGGGAAACAATTCAGGCAGAGCCAAAGGGGCAATGTTTTACTCTAGCCACCATTTCATTTTCTGATGTGCCTTACAAATGCCTTTAACATTCCTGTTTCACAGTAGGGATAACAAAGTGTTGAGCTGGACGAACACAGCAGGCCAAGCAGCATCAGAGGAGCAGGAAAGCTGATGTTTCGGGATATTCTTTGTAAAGCACATGTCCCATGGACCTTGACACAGTTCCCAGGCCCAGGCCTAGGCTGAAAGGCCTAGGTAGTGGCCCCTTCCCCACTGCCCCAAGCTGTAGTGTGTGACTCAGCACGTAGGCCTGGAACCTATCCCATCCTGTCTTGTGCCTTTCCCTGCCCCTGCGCCCCTTTAGTTCCCTCCAGCTTGCTTTGTATCGAGCTGTGGTCAGTGAGTGAGGGGGGTGCGTGGTGGGGTGGGGTATAGGCCCCAGTGTGACACCAGTTTCTGCAAAATCAGGGGATCAAAGGCCCAACCTGTTGCATATGCACAAAGTGCACTGTGCCTCAGGTGGGGCTGACACAGCAGTTGTCACCCAGGTTAGAACAAACACTCGAGTTAAGCCCACAACAAGCCCCATCCCACCCCCGCCCCACCTCCAAACAGCCCACAACCTTTGTGAACAAATTGTTCTGTAATGAGGGGAGGAGAGGGGCTGTTACCTGTCTCTGTGGACTAGACTGAGGGTCTTCACATCATGGAGTCGTCCTTCCCCACCCGCCCCACCTTGTCAGGGAGTAACATCGAATGCACTGGCCTCTCTACATCAAAATATCTGTGCTTTTTTGTGGGGGTCAAGGGGATGGGGGGGGTGGATTGGGGGTGGAGGTGGGGGGGTTGGGGGCGCAAGGCGAAGTGAGGAGTGGTGGGTGGGTGTAGATTTACAATGTCAGCCTGATTCAGCGAGTAAAGGAGAGGGAAGAGTGGAGGGCAGGGAGTTAAATTGACCAGTGCTGGAGGGGAACCACAAAGGTGAGGACGTTCATTGGTATAGCACCTCGCAGGTGCTTTGCTGCCAATTTTCAATGTGAGAGCATCTGTATTTGCACTAGTCGGGTCCCACAACTCCGTGAGAGAATAACCCTGCTCCTGCCTGACGTTTGTCGATAGATGGGCTTTGACCTCAGGACCCTGAGGAGAACACTTCCCTGTTCGCCTTCACCTTGGGATCTTTCAGGCCCACTGGAGACTGCAGCTCTGGCATTGTTTTAACAGCTCATCTGAAACTGGCCCCAACCCCAGGCAGTGCCGCATTGTCTCAGTGCCAGCCTGGAATGAGTGCCTGTCTGTATGGGCCTGGGTTGAACCCTCTGAGGCAATAGGTGTGTCACCCAGTAGGCATAGTTGACAGTGCCTCAGGTGAGGGGAATGACCAAAAGTTTAGTCCTCCACACTGGACTATTTTGGTTTAAAAACTAAGGGAAGCTTTGCATTTATATAGTGCCTTTCTGACCTACCCAGCACCTCAAGCACTTTAGAATCAGTGAAGTATTTTTGAGTTGTCGCTGATGTATTGCATATTGACCTGTAGGGGCAGTGTTTTGTTCTCGGGATTGCAGAACCAAGGGTCACAGTCTAAGGACACAGAGGAGACCATTTAAGGACTGATGGGGAGAAATGTCTTCACCTAGAGCGTGGGGAGCCTGTGGAATTCTCTGCCACAGAACGAGGTTGAGGCTGAAACGTTGAATGTTTTCCAGAAGGAGTTAGCTACAGTTCTTGGGGCTAAAGGGATCAGTGGGTGTGGGGAGAAAATGGGAACAGGGGACTGAGTTGGATGAACAGCATTGATCATGTTGAAATATTGGAGCATCCTGCTCCTATTTTCTAATTGTGATGCACTCTAGACAAAGTGGGCCTGTTGGCCAACGGTGCTGCGGATCCCCACCAGGGGCGCCGTACGTTCAGATGATCTGCTGTCCTTGCTGTATTTGAGACTGGCTGCCATTCCCATCTCTCTAACTCCGTCAGGAATTCCTCTGCCCCCACCCTCAGGTCGCCTGTCCATCTCCAGCAAGAAACTACGGCAGCGCGGTATCCTCCGCACAATCTTCTGCTGCCTCGCTCATGGTGAGGATGATGGTGACCAGGCCCTCGGTAACAGAAACAACACATCACAGCCACCTGGCAGCAAGAACAGCACCACTCAGGTACGAGGAGGGGTGGGGGTGTGGCCACCCCTGGGGGTGGGGGAGCAGCTTTGGTAGGGGGGGGAGTGGTGGTGGTGCGAATTGGTTAGTGAGCTACACGCTCGATCCCACAGGCTCAGATACAACTGAATTCAAACCCTCTGAGGAACTGGGTAGGAGGCGGGGAGGAGATTGTGGGTGGACAGGAAGAGGGCCGTGGGTGGAGGCACCTGTGAGGGTAGGGGGGGAGCAAGAGGGAGATTGGGAGAGGGGAACGGGTAGGGCGGGGAGTCGGGGATGAGGGAGGGAGGGAAGCGGAGGGGAAAGGAGATAAGGATGGGAGGGGGTGGGAGTACTCATGGAGCTGGGAACCAGTGGGGAGGTGGTGGGGGTTAAAGATATGAAGATCACTCTCCTTCCTACTTGGACAGAAATCCCAGGGAGCACAGCTCTGGAAAATCCATCCCTGACTCCCCACTGTGACTGAAACCCGGTCCCAGAGGTTACCTGGAGCAAGGGAGATCACCATGGAAGTATTGAATTTTCAAGATGTTGTGAGCCTGGTCTCAGTTGGGGTCAGAGAGCCTGTACCCAGCCCCACATTCCCACAGCTCACTGCTCCCTGGAGAAAAGGCAATGTTCCCAGTCTATCCCGAGTCTCTGAGCAGTTATCCCCGTGACTCCTGGTTATCATTAATCTGGCACAATCCTTCAACGTTCCCTGATGCCTTGAATTAGTGACTTGACTTCAGTGAGCTTGCCTCTGGCTGGGTCTGATGCAGAATAAACAGTATCAAGCTTGGGAATTTAAATCATTCCCATATCCAGTGAGCCCTTCGAGTGACTCCATTCCCAGTGAGTTGGAGTCAGGAGATTACTCACCGCTTTAAATATTGCAACTCCTTTTTCCCAGCTGGATGGGATGTTGGACAGAATGAGGGCCTGGGAAGGAAACCCCCTCTTGGTGGCTGTAATTACAAGGGGTAGGGGGTCAGAGTTGGTTTTACTGCATTGGTCTTGGATGATGATGGGATAGTGTAGGAGGATGGACTTAGATTCGTTCACAGGGCGGCGCAACATCGAGGGCCGAAGGGCCTGTTCTGCACTGTATTGTTCTATGTTCTATGTTCTAAGGAGCTTTAGATGGTCCAGAGTGATCGCAGTAACACGCTCATATTCCAAATCAACAGGGTTTTAAGTGGGGCAAACCGTTTGCAGGGGCATGAGGGTCAGTAACTAGAGGGGGCACAATTGAAAAAAATCACCAAAAGAACCCAAGGTTATGAGGGGTCAGGGGGAGGCGGGAAGAAGTTTCTTTAATTTGGGAGGTGTAGTGACCTGGGAGGGCAGAGGAAGCAGATTCACCAGGAACTTCCAAATGGGAGAACAGAATACATTTCTGACAAGAAACCAGTAATTGCAATGGTTTGAGACAATTTGGAGAGCTCTGTGACAAAGCAAATGCAAGCACGTTGGCTGAATGGCCTGTTGTATGGTAAATTTTTCCAAGCTTGAGTTGCTGGTTCTAATCGATGTTGACCTTTCGGTCTAGGCTCTGGGTGTCAGCAACCAATTGGGAAGCTCCTGAGACCTTTTTAATTCAGGCAGAAGTAATCGTAAAACAGGGTAGGGCTAGGGGCTTACGGTGGAGGGCATAGCTGGCAGGTTGACCTGAGCCTGGGTATGGTACTGGGCACTGCCTGGAGCCTGGGTCAGGAGGAGACAGTTTGAGAGTGGAGCCCTTCTTGGTTGAATAGAGAGATCGAACAGGGTGAGGGAGAGGAGAAATTGTGTCCAAAAAGTGGTAATCCTGAAGGTTTAGAAAACTCGTGAGCGTTGAAAATGTAACCCAGCTTTCCAGGACCAATCAGGCAGTAACGTCAGAGTGTTTATCCATCAGTACACTTGTGCTGTATATGGACCAGGCTGGGGAAATGCGAAGGCAACACGGGTACATAGAACTGTACTGCACAGGAACGGGCCCTTCGGCCCACAATGTTGTGTTGAACATGATGCCAAACTAACCTAATCCCTTCTGCCTGTAACTAAAAGGGAGTGGGGAAGATTTACTCTACACTGATATACTACACGGTGCAGGATGGTAGTATGCCACCATGTACATAAGCATGTTCATGCCCACCACGCTGGCAGTGTTTGGCTCTCCAAGCTCAAAGACCATGACTCCAGTTCCTGATGGATTGGTGTTTCCCATCAGTGTGTGAACACACTGTCTATAGACAGGAGCAGTATCATTCCCTGAACACAGGCCTTTCCACTTGTGTAACTCAGGCATGTACAGACATAATAGATTGGGGGAAGGGTGAACCACTGGAACTAATTATGGCAGATTCCTGCCATTCCTTCATTCCAGGCCCTCTCCCCTTCTCCTTTAGTCCTAGCTTCCAGTCTCATAATCACCCAAGGACTGAGAGCTCGCGGCCGCCTGGGTAGCAACCTCACCCCCCTCGGAGAGAAGAGACACTCTCACTCCAGCTCCCACCCTGCCCCACCCCGACTTCAGTCTGAAATGGCCAAGACCTCATCTGGAGAAGTACCCAGGAGGAGGAAGGTGTGGGGCAGAGGGAAGAGAGGTGGATAGATTGAGGAGTCTTGGATGTACCCCAGCATTTTTAAAATTTTGTTCACGGGATGAGGGCATTGCAAACTAGGCCAGCATTTATTGCCCATCCCTAATTGCCCAGAGGGCAGTTCAGAGTCAACCACATTGCTGTGGGTCTGGAGTCACATATAGGCCAGACCAGGTAAGGATGGCAGCTTCCTTCCCTAAAGGACATTCGTGACCCAGATGGGTTTTTCCAACAATTGAGAATGGATTCATGGTCATTAGACTCTTAATTTCAGATTTCTGTTTTTATTGAAATCAAATCCCACCATCTGCCGTGGCAGGATTCGAAGCCGGGTCCCCAGATCATTACTACAGTCTCTGGATTAATTCATAGCTGTCTTTTTAGACTGCGAGAGTTTGGGTGAGTGTGTTGAGGATGGTGTGACCTGGGCGCTGTGTGGAAAGCGTGGATCTAATCCAAGGCAGCACAGCAGGGCAGAATGGCCTCCTCCTGCTCCTGGTCCCACAGACTATGGGTTGACACTGGAGAAACCTCATTCAAGTTATAATGAGCTGCCTGAATCTACTGGGTGACAGGGGATCCCATTGCTCCCACCCCCTCACTGACCTGTTCTCCTTTCCGCTGCCAGGAGGTGGCAGTGCTGATACATTGTCAATCAATGGTACAGCTCCCTTTTCAAAAACAGAATAGCAAGGCAAATGGCATGTAAGGAATGTAGGGCCTGCTGAGGGCAATCTCGAGGGGGTGCATGATCTGAAAGCAGCGATAATCCGAAAGCTGAGCAGGAAATGTTGAAACCTCCTCAAACTTTCCCCTTTAGCCCCTCTTGTTGCTTTTATTTGAAAAGTGGCTGAATTGCACAAGCAGTGATCCGTCCTGGCCTGTTTGTTCACACTGCACTGTTAGAAATATGGCCTTTTTGCAGATTATTTTTCAGTGTAGGAAGAACTGAGACCGTCCTGGTCGCTAAGCGTTACATTAGATACAGACCCATCGTGAACAAAAAGTCTAGAGGAAGTCCTTTTTGATTAATACCTTTGACTGCTGGAGGAAGGAAAGGGCATCTCACAAGGAGATGGTTTTAGAACTGAGAGGTTCAATTACTTCACAGTGACAAAAAAACCTCACAAAGCTGGATAAAAGGTGTCCTGACAGGGCTCTTTAAGACCTGGCAGCATCTGTGGAGAGAGAGAGTTAACATTCCGAGTCGGCTATAACTCGACTTTGGAATTGGTGGTTTGAGAGGGCAGCAATACAGATTTTTTTGACTTGTGAAAGACTGGAAACTATCAGACGTCGATCTGAGAGAGTCTCTGCTAAATCCAACAGGGAGTCCAAGAGAAAATTGTTTACTCAGCTAGCAGTGAAACTGTGGGACCTGCTTCCACAGGGAGCTGTGGAGGTGGGATGCATTTAAGAGAAAGCTGGATAAACACGAGGGGGAGAGAAATAGAAGGACCCCTTGGAAAATCAGCATCAAATTTGGGCCATTCTCTGTCGTCAACAGCTTGCAGTCATGTGGTACATTTACTGCTGTAAGCCAATGCCAGGAAAGTCAAGCAATTAACACTGAGCCACATAATGAGGAGCTGGCCCAAAGTTTAAGTGAGGGGGTCGTTTTATTTTGTAAACATGGTAGAAGAGGGAGAGATGGAGAGGCTTAGGGACAGAATTCTAGAGGAGCAATTAGAAGAACAAAGGAACAGGAATGGGCCTTCAGCCCTTCAAGCCTGTTCTGCCATTCAATGAGTTCAAGGCTGATCTGTGGCCTAACTCCATCTACCTGCCTTTGGCCCATATCCCTTAATACCTTTGCATAACACAAATGTATCTCCCTCAGATTTAAAATTAACAACTGATCCAGCATTCACTGCCATTTGTGGAAGAGAGTTCCAAACCTCTCCCAACCTTTGTGTGTCGAAGTACTTCCTAACATCTCTCCTGAAAGGTCTGGCCCTGATTCTCAGGCTATGCCCCTAGTTCTAGAATCCCCAAACAGTGGAAATAGTTTATTTTTTATGTACTTTGTCTTTTCCTGTTAATAACTTAAAGACGTTGATCAGATCACCCCTTAACCTTCTAAATTCCAGAGAAACAAATCCTCATTTGTATAACCCCTCCTCATAACCTACCCTTCATCTTTGTAAACCTGTGTTAAAACTGAGAGATGCTGGAAAGTGGAAGGATCTTGGTGGGTGGTTGTGCTGGAGGGCATTGGGTGAGGAATGGTAAGTCTACAGGGGGATTTTTCAACTTGCTTTCTTTCCCGAACTGCGGGGGAATGCTCTGGGTCTGTCGTCCCTGGTAGAGGGCTGGAGTCGCCTTGCGTGGTGTACACCTGGTTTTGCTACTGATAGCTTGCTGTATCGCATCCTTTAACATGTGAGCTTCAGCAGGGTGTGTGCCTGTCTGTTCTTGTCTCTTCTTTTAACGCTTACAGACTCCTGTCAACCACCACCTTCTGCCAGAAGTGAAGGTTCAGGACAGTGGGAAGAAATGTGTCGTGATCGACCTTGATGAGACTTTAGTTCACAGCTCGTTTAAGGTGTGTTAATGTTTTATTTTCTCCCCATTTCGTCATTTATTTTTGTTTCCGCTGTCCACTCCTTCCTCCCCAGTACATTGACACCTTGTGACGGGTTGGGATCTGATACCTGGCTTAAGTGAAGAAAGTACATGATGAGTGTAGGATGGCCTCCCAACAACACATGTCTGGAACAACGGATCCCAGTCTCTGTCCCAATGGGATTTTCTCTATTCTTTCATTTCTATTTTGTTCATTCCTAACTGCCCTCAAACTGAATGGCTTGCTGGGTCATTCCAGAGACGGGTTGAGAGCCGACTATGTGGAGTGTTGCCAGATGGCTAAGCATGATAGCATACCTTCTCCAAAGGAGCACTTGTGGGCTCTTATTTAAAATAGCAGTCCGTTAGCAGATCGTTGAATTTAAATTTCACCAGCAGCTGTGGTGGGGTTTGAACCCATGTCCCTTGAGCATTAGCCTGGGCCTGAGGATGACTAGCCCAGTGACATTACCGCTGCTTTATCATCCTCGTGCCTTGGGCCATGTCTGAGTGAGTTGGGTTTGATCACTTATGGGAATCATAGGGAGGCAATGGCCTAGTGGTATAATCGCTGCCCTGTTAATCCAGAGACCCCGGTAATGTTCTGGGGACCCGGGTTCAAATCCCGCCACGGCAGATGGTGGAATTTGAATTCCATGAAATAACTGGAATTAAGAATCTAATGATGACCGTGAATCCATTGCTGATTGTCAGAAAAACCTACCTGATTCACTAATGTCCTTTAGGGAAGGAAGCTGCCATCCTTACCTGGTCTGGCCTACATGTGACTCCCAGACCCACAGCAATGTGGTTGACTCTCAACCGCCCTCTTTGCAATTAGGGATGGGCAATAAATGCTGTCCGGCCAGTGACGCCCTCATCCCGTTAATGAATAAATAAAAACAAACTCCCCGCTGTGGTCAGTCAGGTTTCCTGGCCATTTCTGTGCGCGGCTGAGTCTCAGAAAGCTTTTGGGTTGTTGGTCACTTGGTCATTCCAGGGTGGGCGACCCTGCGATGATAACAATCCCGTCCTATCCTACAAACTAGGAATTAGGAGGCAGTGATAAAATATTAGTTATTCTACCCCAGTCCCCATTCTTTCCTGGTTTTTGGTGACGCAGGTGAGGTGGAGTGGTGGGGGGATTGCGGAGTTGAATGACTCTTATTTTATCACCATCTGCCAACTCTTAGTTCAAGTTGGGCAGTTGTAACCCCTCCAGTTTGGGCCTCTTACCCACCTCTTGATTCCCATCATACTTCCACTGGCAGACACGCCTTCAGCTTCCTGATCCCCAGGCTCTGGAATTCCTTCTCCAAAGCCCCCTCTCCCACTCCTTGTTAAAGGGAGAGCCAGTGTAACTCAGTGAGCGTGGGTGGGGGGCAGGGGTTGCAAATGTGTACTTACGCTACTGAGTGGGGTGGGGGGGGCCTCCATCCTGAATGGGGGGCATCATTGCTTCTTCCATGCCCCGATACGTGGGCTGCAGTGTCCCTGAAATGCCGTGAATATGGAATTTCCACTACTTCTGGTTTTACTTGTTAGACGAGGTTTAATCTCATTCAACACCCATACCTCGTGCCCCCCCAACCACCTCCACTACCACCCAACCTAACTGAAAGGCTTCCATCATTTTTACGAACAGGCTGTCGAAGAAATGGGTACCCTGTGTCTCTTTCCCCTCGGTCTTACTCAATGTATCATCAAGGAAATCAATTTCTAATCCCTGGAGTGGACTTTCCAAGCCAATGCTTGCTACGTCCCCCTTCCCCAAAACCAAAAAAATGAATTTGCATTTCCGTAGCACCTTTTTTAGATGCTCAGGCTGACATAAAGACTTTACTTCATAGTGCTTTATTTGACAATATGGTCATTTTTATTTAGAAAACTCAGCACATTAATCTGGATCCAAGACAGTCAGTGTGACAGAAAACCAAGGCCCCTTCCTTTTGGAAGTAATTTATTGATTATTCAGTCTTTCAGCTCCTTTTGCAACCAATATTAATTATAATGTTTTAAAATTTAACCTATTTTTCTAATCAACCTGTTCAGAGATGTAATTACACACCTCTGGAACTGGTGGGATTTGAACCTGGGTCTTTCGGTTCAGGGGCAGGGACACTACCACTGCACCACAAGAGGGCCCCCAGAGGTGTGTAATTAACTGGTACCATCTGTCTCTTTTTAAGTAATTATAGACATTATTGAGCTTCACATTGTAATTGACCAGACGTTAATGTTCCAGCCACAAGCTTCCTCGAGTCTCAAAGTAATAAAGACCAGGTCATCTGTTCATTTCCTGATGTTGGTTGAAGGATAAACATTGGTTGGATCACTAGGGAGAAATGCCCTGTTCTTTGAAATAATGATCAGGCCGAATAATGTACATTGAATAAGACTTAGTTGGGGCTTGTTTTAGCTTGTCGTCTGAGATTTGACGTCCCTGGAAGTGCAGCACTCCCTCAGTATGGCCCTGGGAGTACCAGCCGGTATCACTGGGCTTGTGGGACTTTCTGAGGAGGGACTTGAGATTCCAGAGCTACACAGTGCAGAGGAATCTGGGTGACCTGGGACATGAATCTCTCAAAGTTACTCTGCAGATACAGCAAATGATTAGGAAGGCAAATGGAATGTTGTTTATTGGAAGGCAAATGGAAAATAGAAATAGGGAAGTTTTACCCCCAGCTGTGCAATGCCTTGTGTAGGTCAGTTCTGGAGTACTGTGTGCAGTTTGGGCTTTATTCAGAAAAAGATACAACTGCATTATGAGCAGAGGAAAGAAAATTCAGTCGACTCATTCAGGGCTTATCTTGTGAAGGAAGGTTTGAAGGGGTCAGATCCATTGGAGTTTTGAAGAATGAAAAGTAATCTTATTGAAACATGTTAGATCCTGAGGGGGCTTGACAGAGTCTGGCATGGGAGGATATTTCCTCTTTGTGTGGGAGACTAGAGGCAGGAGCATCATTTAAGAAGGATGTCCTCCGTTTTCAGACCGAAATGAGGACAAATGTTTTCTCTCAGGAATGTGGAATTCCCTTCCCTACTGAACAATGGAGGCTGTGTCATTGATTTAGTTCAAAGCTCTGTTTGCTGGATATCTGATACAGAAAGGAGTGGAGAGTCTGGGCTGTGAAGAGAGTGGTTGTAGACACGGGAGTTGAGATCACAATCACAACTTGTTAAATAGGCTAGTGTAGAAGTCCAAAGTTTCAATAACCCTGTCACCCTGTCTGAGTCAGGCAGGTGTGTGACCAATGACTACTCGGACTGAAGGGTCTGTTTCCATGCTGTATGACTCCATGATTGAGCCATGGCGTATGGGGGCAGAGGGCTGGTGGTTTGTGGTAATGAGGGGCAGCCTGTTGTAAGGTAATGTGGAGGGGCGGGCGTGCGGTGGTGGAAGAATAATGGTTGAACACAGCTTCCTGATTCAATGCTGCCTTCCCCCCTCCCTCCCAACAGCCAGTCAGCAATGCAGACTTCATCATCCCCGTGGAGATCGATGGCAACGTGCATCAGGTGAGAGTCTGTGATGTTATGGGATGGGAGAATCGGCAAGATGGGCTCTTGCTCCTGGCACATGTGGGCAGCTGGACTGGCGACAGGAGTGTGATGGTCACAGATATTGATATCATCAGCCTGAGCCTTGGCAGTGTGATGGACATTGGTTTCAAATCCTGCCACAAGAGGGACCGTGAAACACTCATTGTCATTAAAATAACTTTGTTTATTAATATCCCACTGCATGGGACCCCATGGTACCCGATCCCAGTGGATCTAGCCCCTTCCCCACTGTACTCGATCCCAGTGGATCTAACCGTTGCCCATGTACATGATGCCAATGGATCAAATTCCTTCAGTTTCACTGCTGATGTACCCACTGTCCTTGACCCCTCACTACTGGGTGATGCTACCATCCCGTGACCCACTCTGGTAAAGCTGCTGTGGAGGGTCTTCAATGCTACTTCAAATATGGGATGAAAACTGCAGACACTTTCCGAGCTGTGGTCTCAGGGAAGCCTGTATACAATTGGTGCAATATTTCTTTATTCATCTTCTCCAATGCCTTTCCAATAAAGGCCATTATCATTGAACATATTCTCTTGTTTTGTTCACATTGCTCGCTGGTTTCTTGAGTTCCTTACACAAGTGCAGTCGAGTGACTCTGAATATCGGCATTTACAAATTTCTGACCATTATCAAAAAAATTCTGCTTTTTTTAAATTCATGCTACCAAAGTGATGAAGCTCTCCCTCCCACAGATTGTAGTTCATTCTCCAACTTGTCGGCAATTTCATTAACCTGTGTGTATATATCTCTGTCTGCAGCCTCTTTGTGTTCTCACTGTCTGGGTTTGTATTATCAGCAAACTGGGATATATTAGTCTCTGTCTCTTTGTGCAAATCCTGTCAAATGATAAACAGATGAGGTCCCAGCACAGAACCTTGTGCATTTCATTGGTCACAACCTGCTGAATTGAAAATACCTGTTTTATCCCATTCTGTTCTCGATCTGTTAACCATGCTAATATATTTCTCCAATCCCCTGTCTTTTGTAATAATAATTTACGGGGCATCATATTGAATGCCTTTTGTAAATCCAAGTATATTATATCAACTGGACCCTCTCTCACCTGTTTGACCATCAGCATCGGGAAAATACATGTCCAGGATGTTGCCATGTCACTGACTATCAGCATTAACAATGAGATGGTGGAGGTTATTGATAGCTTTACACATCTAAGCTCCATAATCACTAATATTCTGCTTGATCCTGAAACCAACTCGAGCACTACGAAAGCTGCAGCTATTAAGTCCAAATGAGCAAGAGAGTGTGGGTGAAAATGTTTTTCCTCAAATCCCCTCTAAACCTCCTACCTTTCACCTTGAAATGACGCCTCCTTGTTATTGGTCCTTTAGACTAAGGAAACAACTGCTTTCTATACCCACTGCCCATGCCACTCATAATCTTATACACCTCGATCGGGTCATCCCTCAATCTTCTCTGCTCTAAAGAAAACAATGCAAGCTTATCCAGTGTCTCTTCATCACTGGAATGCCCCATCCCAGGCAACGTCCTGGTGAGCGAGAAGTGGCATTGAGAATGTGGCGCATTGGCAGCCTGATGGTCACATTGGTCATGGCATTGCCAACAGTGATTGATTGAAAGGACTCTTGGAGGTTTCATCACATGACTTATGCTCCTCATATTACCTATTCATTGGCCGGCCACCCACCCACCCTGATAATGCACTGCCTCCCTACACCAACTGGAAAGCAATAAGACCGGGTTAGCCAACAGTCAAACAGTTGCTGCTTCTTCAAACTGCAAATGCTATTGGACTCGAAACATTAACTCGTCTCTTTCTCTCCACAGATCCTCCCAGACCTGCTGAGTTTCTCCAACATTCTCTTCTGTTTATTTCAGATTTTCAGCATCCACACTCTATTGCTTTTAGAGATAACAAGGTGTAGAGCTGGATGAACACAGCAGGCCGAGCAGGAAAACTGACGTTTCGAGCCTAGACCCTTCTTCAGAAAAAAAAAGGGTCCAGACGCGAAACGTCAGCTTTCCTGCTCCTCTAATGCTGCTTGGCCTGCTGTGTTCATTCAGCTGTATACCTTGTCTCAGATTCTCTAACATCGGCAGTTCCCACTATGTTTGAATCGGTTTTAACCCCACTGTGAAGCCTTTCTGAAGAAGGGTCCAGACCCGAAACGTCAGCCTTCCTGCTCCCCTGATGCTGCTTGGCCTGCTGTGTTCATCCAGCTCTACACCTTGTTATCTCAGATTCTACAGCATCTGCAGTTCCCACTTTCTCTGAATCTATTGCTTTTAGTTGTTTCTTTTCTGTGTTTTTCCAATTTTCAAAATATATATACCTGGTAAAGAGAAGCATTTAAAGAGGATTAATGTCTCTGACCCCCATGACTTTTTCTCCAGGGTTGCACACAGCAGGAGTGTTCAGGCAGTTGGTTTTGATTTCTTGAAGACTCTGGGCCATTCCTGAAGGATTTGAGAGTGACTGGTCAGACCTCTCTTTCTGAAATCGATAAATTCACTTGCCTGGACAGCTGGCTTGCGATGCTGAGAGAGGTCAAAAGAGTGGGTTCAATTCCTGCACCAGCTGAGGTTACTGTGAAAGGACTCTCCTCCTCACCCTCTCCCTCTCACCTGAAGCACAGTGACCCTCCGGTTAAACCATCACCAGTTGATTCTCTGTAACGAGAAAGCAGCCTATGGTTGAGTAGGACTAAGGCAACTTTACCCCAGGTTATCTCCGCAGCCGTCTTTTATAATTCGGAATATCAACCTGGCTGATCCCAGGGATTTGTCAGCACTCAAACCCCAATATTTCTTTCTCCTGTATCTAATATTCATCGTCGAGTTCCTCAACCATAATCGTCCCTCAATTACTCACTTTGTGACAGGTTTTTACACATTCTGCTGGTAAAACAGACGCACTTTCTTTATTTTAACGAGTCCTGTGTTACAAAATCGGTTGGTCCCTGGAGATAGGTGACTGGCGAGGCGGTGGGCGTACGGAAAATACAGTGCTTTGCAGCGATGGAAGGTTCTAGATCTCTCACCATTGTGTCAACACTTCTGATGACCTTGCTCACGGGGAGAGTCGAACTGACTGTCGAACTCAATGAGGAATTTTGAAATGTAGGTGTTTGGTTTCAGTGACTCTTCCCTCAGGGAGATGGACTCTGACTAGGAGCAACGGCAGAACCTGATCTTCAACTGAACAAAGCTCGTCACAGGCCGGAGATCTGCTTAAAGCTGTGGCTCGATTCAAGTAATCCAGGATAGGCTGTCAGTCAGGCTCTGGCCTGTCCTTGACTACTTGGCTCAGGACCCAGCTACTACTTCGTACTCCAATCTGCCCATCGCCTTCCTGCTGTCCTTGAGGGCTGTGTGAGAGTGTCCACAGTAATGTGTCATTGCTATGACTTTTAAAGGGGAATTAACACAGACCTAGACCCAGAACAGTGTTCTTGACCCAAACCCCCATCCTCATTCATCAGTGATGCACCAAACTCTAGATCCATTAGGATCTTTCATTAGAATATTCCTCCTCCAGCCTTCCTTATGTCCTCTCACTCCCTTTTTGTCCTCGTCCACTCTCCTTTCTCCTTTGCTCATTCTCCTTTTCCTTTTCTTCCACCTTTCTTCTCTTCTGTTCTCTCAACCCTCTCTTTGCTCTCTTCTCTCTATCCCCTTCTTAGTTACCTCTTTCGCCGACCCCCACCCCATAAAATGTCACCCCCTTCCGTCTCTTCCTAATGCTTTATTACCAAATCGTGTATGGTGCAGTCTGAGAGAGGCCATTCAGCCCATAGTGGCCATGCTGTCTACATAGTACGTATTTTTCACTCTAGGCTGCCTCTGGCTCACCAACGCCATCTTGTGTTTCAGGTGTATGTTTTGAAGAGGCCCCATGTGGATGAGTTTTTGAGGAGAATGGGCGAGCTCTTTGAGTGTGTGCTATTCACAGCTAGCCTCTCCAAGGTGAGTCCTGCTCCCCACCCCATCACTCTGTGACTGTGAACTTCGCCATCCTGCCCATGTCCCTCTGGTTGCAAGGACCCATTTTTCAGAATTAGGTGGTTTTCTGGGATAAGGCAGGGTGGAAAAGTGATCTTTTCCTTTCGCGTAAGCCCTTTGAACAATGACCTTGTGTAAAGAGTGCTCCTCTCAGCACATGGTGCTTCAGGAGTGTTAGTGAAATGAAATTTAATGATACATGAGATTTCAGGTGACCACAAGTTTGGTCAAAGAAGTTGGTTTTATGATGACTGCTGAAGGCGGATGTACAGAGGGTTCAAGTCCAAAGCTCCATGAAAGTGGCCATGCAAGTAAATAGGGTGGTAAGGAAGGCGTACGGCACGCTTCCCTTTATTGTTCGGGGAATTGAGTACAAGGATCAGAATGTCATGTTGCAGCTTTATTAGACTTCGCTTACGCCACACAGAGTATTGTGTTCCGTTCTGGTCACCACATTATAGGAAGGATATAAAGGCTTTGGAGAGGGTGCAGAAGAGGTTTACCAGGAAGCTGCCTGGATTAGAAGTTACGAGCTATAAGGAGAGGCTAGAAAAACTCAGGTTGTTTCCTCTGGAGCAGTGGAGGCTGAGGGGAGATTTAATAGAAGAATTGAGATGTATAGATAGGGTTGATAGTCAGAATCTTTTTCCCAGGGCTGAAATGTCTAAAACTAGGGGGAATACATCTAACGTGAGATGGGGGAATAGAAATGCGAGGGGCAAGTCTTTTTTTTTAAACACAGAGAATGGAAAGTGCTGCCCGGGATGGTGGTGGAGACAGATACAATAGGGACATTTAAGGGACTTTTAGATAAGGACGGGAATAAGCAAGTAATGGAGGGTTATGGATTAAGGGCAGGCAGAAGGGATTAGTTTCATTTGACCTCATGTTCGGCACAACATGGTGGGTTGAAGGGTCCATTCCTGTGCTGTACTGTTTTATGCTCTGTGAGGAGAGAAGAGGAAGGCACAGTTAGAGAGGACATTCCCAAGAAATTTGGAGATATCGGTGCAGAAGGTGTAGTGATGGAAATCTGAAGGTGGGTAAGAGACCCGAATCGAAGGAGTGCAGCAACTCTGGTGGATTGCTTTTTGTGATTAAACTGTTTAGAGATTCTATGACATGCACACTCTCGGGCAGATTGGACCTGAACCTGGGCCTCCTGTCTCAGAGATAGGGATGCTACCGCAGCAGCACGAGGGCCCTCCTAAAGACGGTTGGACCTGACTTCAAGGGATTACAGCAATGGTTTGATAGGTTAATTCTTGGGATGAGAGGAGAGACCTAACAGTTCCCAGAGGTAACAAGGTGTGGAACTGGATGAACACAGCAGGCCAAGCAGCAGCATAGGAGCAGGAAAGCTTGACGTTTCGGGCCTAGACCCTTTTTTCTGATGAAGGGTCTAGGC